>WMED01001042.1:1802-29707 GCA_019650415.1 Pipa parva
CTAGGGCGCCTATAGGGCCAGAGCCAGCTCTGAACACACGTCATGGCGCCATTCTTGCTGGAGTTGCTCCACCTCTGGATTTTTCTCAAAGTAACACACCACCTAAGTTATGCTCGGTTTTTTGACGAATTTTGGAACACCAAGCTCAAAAAGTTAGCCATCACTGCACTATATACTTAATGAATAGTTAGCATAGCGGCAATCTTTGATGCTGGACATTCTATTATGCTACCATCAATTAAAAATCTTTGACTGCGACTGAAGACTCAGTCGCAATTTGATTATGTCTATATACAATGCGACCATACTAAACCACGACCGAATATCTAGTATCAGTTTATCTGTATATAAATACAATATCGCAATGACGCAACGTCATTAGCTACGCCTGAGTATAAAAAAGTGGAGTCTAGTTACAAGACCTAGCCACAAGATGAAGCCCATTCTCTAAAGAGGCGAAACGCATCTGGTTTTGAGGAGTCTATATCCTGTACTACATCTTCCATTACATCTAACTGAGATATGCATCCTCAAGCTTAATACTTGTACTGACAATGACGGATGACTGGCAAACTACTTACTAGAGGGCTTACATGTGTGTTTCTTATATATGCACCTTAAATTTATATGTATACCTTTTTTCTCTTAATATTTATACACCATTGTATAGTCCTGTCATATGGGATACAACTCATTTTTGTCTACGCAATATACCCCCCTCCATTTGGAGTAGTCCTTTACTGGACTGGTTTTAAATGTTTATAATAATTTTTCTCACCTTTTTAAATATCTATTATATCATAGACAATAAAGATTTTTTTTGTGTGCACAATAATTAGAGGGTTCTGTTTTCTCTGTTACTCCATCACATGTGAATCACTTGGGTAAAATGCAGGAAACTAATAAAGCACTCTGGTTAGATGGCTGAAAATAGGTGAAAACTACATTTAGTTTTACACTATACATGTCGCCAGGTATCACATCATTTTAGCCAGCATCATTGTTAACATAAGACTTTTTCTCTGAGTAAAGTTTCCTTTGCCAACTAAATAATGGAATTTTTTTTCTTCTTTGGCAGAAGATCTTATTCTTTACCCACCGAGGCACCTTTAGATCCAAGAGCCAAACAGAAGTCGTTAGCAGCAAGGCCTTGATTAACCTTTAGTTTTCTGTTCATGGTAATTGCCAGATTTCAAATGCAGACAAAATGCTGCAAAATGAAAATGAATTACCTTGAAAATGTAGTAAAAATAATGAAAGAATTAGGCTGTTTCCTGCTGTCGATGACAAAGAGAGTGTAAGCGGCACTGGAAAATCTGTTATTGTTGGAAGAGAGATTCACAGTATTCCAAGTCCTGGCAGAAATTTTGGGAATGCAGACTACTGTGGTATTGGCAAAGAGAACTACAGAACATCAATGGTGTTGGAATTTCCAGTAAAGAGATTTGCAAGTGTGTTTGATTTTGCTAGAAATTTCTGATATGTGTGAATGATTTAGAGGTGAGACAAAAGAGGCAGATTTCATGTGAACTGGCCCAACAGGTCTAGCAAATTCTACTCCGCTACTAAATCTCAACCACCAAAATCTCAGCAGGGATCATACCAAATACACAACTCCTGTCCTCTCAGCTCCTGCTGGGTCAGTATCGGTTTTTTAGAAGTCCGGTTTTCATTTAAAACTTAGACATGTCCCTTGAACTTACTGACTGCATGTCTAGATACCCAGAACAGTACTAACAATAGATACATTACCAAAGCAGCTCACCTAATAATTCCGTTACATCATGTTGATTTAACTCATGCAACATAAAATTTTATATTATAGCAGTGCTTTACAGAGATTCATCATTCATTTCAGTCCCTGCCCCGTGGAGCTTACAATCTAGTTTCCCTATTCAGTCACACACACACACACAAATGTATGTTTTTGGATTGTGGGAGGAAACCCACACAGGTGCGGAGAGAACATACAAACTCCATGCAGATGAAGTCCAGGGTGGAACTGAACCCAAAGCTGCAAGGCAGCAATGCTAACCACTGAGCCACCACACTGGCCACACTATATTTAATATAATAAAGGTTCACATCCAAGACCTAGATCGTCCTTCTCATATAGGGTATTCCTATTTAAAGCTATTCACATTTAAAGCATTACAACTTCCTCACTTTCTGCCACACCACACACAATCCATGTGCATACCTGGACATAACAGGTAACACACTCCATGCACACTCCTATGAATTCTACCTACAAGTGGTGAAAATGCATTCTTTGAAGTTCAAATCCAACACTAATTATTGCTATTACTAATTGACTCCTGTATTTAACCCTTTGGGTAATATGACATATATAAATATACCGTATATATAAAATGTTCTTTTATTGTAATTTACTGTATTTCACAGCTAAATTTTAATTGTTCAGTGTTCAATGTTTAATTATGCATATAACATATCTAGTGACACATTAATGTTTTGGCAATATTTCAGACAACTAAATTATGATATGTAATTTCATACAGGACCTCCAGATGGTTTAAATAGTGCTTCTTTTGGAGGGAGTGTTCAGTTCCTGGGTCTACAGCACCTGGAGGCAGGTCCCACATCTTCCCAGGCTTAGACAGAAGCTATTTCTCACAGTCACTTCAGAAGTGAGAGATAGCACCAGCTAGCTGGGAAGTTTGCCCCAACAAGGATTGGCAGTAGGGTAGTTACCCTGGTGTCACAATATGGAAACCTAGATTAGGGATTCAGTGTTAGGGAATAGGGCATAGTGGATTCCAAGGAAGAAATAAACCCTCAGATTCCCATCAGGAGGAAGTGCAGCCTCCGACATTGTCTGCCCAGGAGAAATGATTTAAAGAGATCCAAGTCTCCAGAGTTAGTGAATTGAGATTCCAGAGGACTCATTTAAAGGGTAACTGCCACATACTCACTGCTGCTACTGTAAAGTTACATATTTACTATTTATACTGTCCCCACATGTGAAACCGCAAGTGTGTCAGAACCACATCTAGATATCTCTCTGAACCAGTTATTTGATGTGTGCATCTGTGTGAAAACCCTCATGATTTGAAAGTGAACATCCTGCTATTTATCAAATCATCTGCTTCCCTGTCTGAATGCCAATTACTTGTTTCTGCAAAATGAAGTTTACCCAATTGTTCAAGCAAGAATCACTGGCACCCTCAACATTATTGTTATATGGAGAGTGTCACCATACACCCTTATATCCCTGCATTTGTGTTTAAGGCTGTTTAACACTTCTTCATTATATAAGTGAAGCTCACTACCTGGGATTCTCATCTGAGATTTGGCATAGTACTGTCCAATGAGGGATTATATCATATACCCCACATGAAATTGCAGGATCACTAAGGGCCTCATTGAGTAAAGGGTGAATTCACCTGTCTGCAATTCGAATCGCATGGCCAAAATAGATGCAAATTCACTTCTCACTATTGACTAATCAGAGAATAGACTTGTCGAACAAGCAGACAGTGGAGATCACAGTTGCTAAGAGCTCTATAAGATCACGACTATTGTAGTCACCTGAAGTGGTCGCATATTCACTACTTCGCAGAGTTTAGTCAATAAAAGAACATGGGGAAGTGGAGATTAAACCCATAGCTCTATTTAGACTCATTTGACTATTCAGACTTTAGCAAGTAAGGCCCTTTTAAAGTCTCAGAACCATTGTTTTCACTTACCCTTTAAATAATTCATATTCCTGACCAGAGTTCTACAAAATAATTGTATCCCTATGTTACTTCTCAATAATGACATAGTCAAAGTGCAATGAGTGAATTCTCAAAGGACATTGGAAGTTAGCAGGCTTTTAAGGGCTTCGGTTTGACTGCACAGGGACAGAGTTGGGGATTCTGTTGCTTAAGGCTAATGTGTTTCATTACTAATAAGTGGTGAGTCGGACAATGCACATGGATACTGATTGATACATTGCCCCAACTTACCAGTGTTTGAGTGTGCATAAACCTCCAAAGCAACAACATTCCCTATGACAACTGCAATGCAACTGTGTGCACAATGCCTGTGTCAATACATTAATAATTTATTATATTAATATTAAAGATGAACAGTTTCAGACATCCCTACAGAATGTGAGATTCACACCAGCATTTAATGGCTTTATAAAACAGCTGAAAGTAATATTGAGAAGTGGTAATGATCACAGCTCCAATGGTAATGCTCATAGTGTTATTGGCAGGTTGGTAATAGTAACTGACATTGCAGCATTATGTTCCCATTACAGCCTGTGCAAGAGTCGAGGCAGCATGGTGCAGTCACCCATGAAATTAATGGGGTGCATTTTGTCAACATTCCGTTTGTGTCAGTATGTCAAAATTTCTCATCTGACACTACCCTTAGGCCAAAAAGAACTGCTGTTTTACCAAAAAACTAATCAACAGCTAGAAACAGGTTTTTTTTAAAATAAAAGATTTAAAATGCCAGAAAAAAAAAAAACATTTCTCTCCTTTCTAAATAGGCAACTATACTACTTAAAGAGGTAAGCAACCCCTATTATTTATGGGAGATGAGAACAGGGCGCTGCTTCTAAAGCTTTCTGTATTCTCAGTACCTTCCGCGGCTTCATAAAAAGGTTTACAGAAAGGATTGTGGAAAATCAATATATGTCTCAGGGGAACGGTACAATTATTTATTCAGCTGCGAATAACTGCAAACTTCTCAGTGCAGAGAAGTGGGCACTTATAAAAACCTAAAAGTAAAAAAAAAAAAAAGAGAGAAGCCATTTTAAAGCTCAAAGACAACCCACAAAGTCAATTAAAATCAAATGGTTGAACTGGGCTTGCAAAGTTATCTGGGATTTGCATGATGAATGCTGGCAACGCTTTAAAGTCATCAGATTTTCTATAAGTTCTGAGGTTGTACAATGTCATTAACTAGCCTAAATTGGAGCTTACATTATCTTTACATTTTTTTTTAGTTATGGTAAATTGAACCATAATAACCTTGCTGAGTTCTTTGTTTTTGGAACAGGAACGGTGAGTTATATTCATAGTAAGAAGATTATTTGGGCATTTTGCATTGTAACGGGGCTGATGGACATCTTTCATTTATTAAGAAATTCTTGAAATCTTGACCCTTTCAACCTTCCCCAAAAGCATTTTTTACTTGGCACAACGCTAAGGTGGTTATTGACCGAAATAGTCGCCTAACAGTCTTAAGGGGTAATTCACGATAGTGCGAAGTGAGGTGCAGAGTCCTCGCCTCACTTTGCACTGGCTGATATGTGCTCGCTGATGTCCGCGTGCAGGACATCAGCGAGCGAATATCAGCCAGTGCGAAGTGAGGCGAGGACTCCACACCTCACTTCACACTATCGTGAATTACCCCCTCTATTTGTGTCTATTTGCCTCTTCCAGAATTCACGTATTGTAAGAATTACCGATTATCATAGACAACTTTTTGAAGAAATGTTATGATGAAGTTTTTTTTTTTCTTAATCCAAACAAATTTATGCTAAAATACTGATCTTTTGTATCTTGTTACTGTTTTTTTTTTTTTTGGAATTTTTTTAGGTACCAGTAAGTAGTAGCTAGATATATGTAAGCACTCAACACACTTTAAAGAAGTATTAAAGACTACTAAAACAGCTACTGTGCTTGTTCAAATGGCCAAAACACACAGGAACAGGAAGTGGATTGCAGTCAAGAGCAGAAGAACTTGGCATGCTAGTTAGAGCAGGAGACAACGTTGGACCATAAAAGACCTACCGGTAAGTATCTCCTCCCTTATGAATCACCCTTAGAAGGAACAAGCTTTTAGTTAATAGTCTTTGAAAAACTCAGTCAGTAACCTTATAAAACTGTTGACAATATTATTTTGCACCTATATAGAGCTTAAAATGTTGTCCTACATAGTGAATAATACAAATCTACACTGGGACTACACCGCTCAGCTGCACAAAGAACAGAATAGTTTTTGCTTCCACCAGTAGAAGGCAGGCAGAGGCAGAAAATGCTCTATATTGGTAACATGGAGGATTGTGTACTTAAATAGATGCATAACTATGCAGCAACAAATAGCAACCACTCAGATATTTGCTTCTAGTAGTTTTATATACACCTGACCAATAAAAGGTAACTACTGAATCATCACTGAGCTTTTGTTTATGTAGTTTGCTGGTTGCTATAGGTTTATATCCTGAGAAAACTTTTGTGTTTCATACTTGATCGTACCTCCATCTGGGGGCTTAACTACTGCATTTGCTGCAGCAATTGGAACCAACCATAGGGTGCGGAGGTCACAGTACAGAGTTTTACACCTGGGCCAGGGAGGCTACAACATTGGTGCCAGGGCCACAGAAGCTACAACATTATCGCCAGGGCCAGGGAGGCTACAACACTGGCACCAATTTCTTTATCCTGTAAATAATCAATACAAATTAAAAAAGAAAGTCAATAAATTTACATATGTTTTACTCATCTACACAGGGACTAATAGGTTTACTCCAGCCTGAGGGTGGAGGATTCTTTTCGATAAATTTATTTTTTTAACAGTTTAGTAGATATGAGAAAACAGCAATATCGCTAAATATAGGCTGTTTCTTCTGCATTTACTTGTCGAAAAGCCTGTTTGACTTTAGTAAATATGCCCCAGAGGAGGTGATTCTTAAGGTTTACATCACAATTCTGCTTCTGTGCTTGCTCAATTCGAGGATCGCAGCACTGAGGTGTAAGACTGATTGGCTTGCTAGTGAGAGTAGAAGGCAGCACTGGAGTGAATAAACCCTATTGGTAAGTATTTCTCCCCCCCTCACTGCTAGTCTTAGGCCAGGGACACACAGGCGTATGGTGCACATCTTTTTTTTTTTCAAAAAAGTGCATCACGATCAACCTTTGAAAGTAATGACTATTGCACGTACAATGTTACATTAGCGTTTCATAGAGAGGAACAGGGCCGGTTCTACCTATGGGAGATGTGGGCAACGGCCCAGGGCGCAATCTATCTGAGGGGCGCTGTCATCCACATCGCCCATCTCTAAACTTGACCTCCTCCCCCCCAGCACGCACCCCCTGCCCTTTGACACCCCCCCGCCCTTGCCCCGTGCCCTCCACTCACCTCCATCAGCGTTCCAGCAACGCACCTCCTCTGATGCGGTAAGTTGAATGCGATGGCACTCCTTACTGCTTCGGGTCTTGTCGGCTGTATTCGGCAGTTGCTGGCAAGACCTGAACGTCTAAGGAGGGCTGTTGCATTCAGCTTACCTCATCAGAGAAGGTGCGTCGTTGGAATGCTGTTGGAGGTGAGTGGAGGGTGTGGGGCAAGTGGGGGGTGGGGGGGGCGGCGCAGGGCAGGGCAGGGCATGTCGCGAGGCAGGGGGGGCACTGGGTAGGGGGTTGGCCCAGGGCACCAATAGGGCCAGGACCGCCCCTGGAGAGGAACATGTGCCGGGATGCTTCATGTCGCGTTTTTTCAAATGGGGTGCAACACTAACAATGTGATAGGATTAGCAGCAATAGGAATGGAACAATAATGGTCACACATAGAAGAAAAGCAACGTGTAAGTGCTATTATTTATATGTAAAACGCATCCTGAAAATATGGCAGTGAAATGATATGGCGTATTTTTGTTTAATAAACTGATGCGCACCTAAACACCAGTGTTACCGTGGCCTTAACGGAAGCAAAAACAAATTAAAAACAAGTTATCCGTCTGACGTGTCCCTTCCAAGGACACTGAGTTCCTGTCCGTCAGACTTCAGCTTATGGTGACATTCTCTGCATTTTAGTTTGTTTAGATGATATAATGGCTAGGCACTCTGCTTCCATATATCTTATCAGTAGCCCTTTATTCCACAAGTTTATTCCTTAATCATCCTATGCTCTCCCTACACATTTTCATTCGTATCTACCTATTGTTTCTCTCACATAAAGGCTTATTTAAGAGTGAATTCACTGGCCAGATGAAATCACTACATTTTTGACGGTTTGCCCATCGCCAAGTTAGTTGTGCATATTTCGCTATTTACGTTTTGTTGCTGTGATGGAGCAAATAGTATGAGATAATTTCTGAGCATTGTTAGGCAAATAGCAGCAGTGGTGTATTGCAGCAAATGCTTTATAAATAGGCATATTGTAAGGAGATGATGTCATGTTCACATGATCTCTTTAAAGGCAACACCACCACAATAACTCTCTTTTTATACATTGATGACAATATACTGGTAATATATTTAATATGCACAAATTATCATTAGACACGATGTTGCCATTTTTTTGCATTTTGGTAACCAGCATTGTTCCTGTTCATTAGTGGCAGAAATTCCAACAATTGTTCTTTACATTAATTTCAATGGTAGACAATTGCTAGCTCATTTTGGAAAGTATTTGCCACATTTTTCTGTGTGAAATGCCAATCAGAATACTAACGGGAACTCTGCTGTAAGTCACCCAATTCAAAAGTCTTCACAACTGTAGCTTCAACACAATTAATACATGAATTGTTGTTGCACTCGCAAAGAATATATATAGAAAGTAGTAAATACCAAGTCCATTAAATGCTGCAAACTGTGAGAGAATTTGCCACATTGCCAAAATGAATGAACTTTGCTGAATAGATGAAGTTGGATAAATGTCTAATTATTGCAAAATCATTCAGCTACGAGGCAATTCACACACTTTGATAATTATGCCCCTTAAGGCTATGTTACACAGGGATATTTGGAAATTTCCAAACACACATACAGTATATGTAAGTAACTTTTCAAGTCACCTGAACTCACTGGGAATTTACTGCGCATTTTGCATTCCTTTTATTGCTAAAGTGTGCATGAACTGATAATGCATCTGAAAAAAAGGAATGTAAACATACTAATTGAGAAATGTATTTAGATACAGATGTGCACAATTCCATTCCTATACCTATATGCTAGTGATGCCCAACCTACGGCCCGCGGGCCATATCCGACCGTGATGCGGTGCTATCCGGCTCGCGGCCTGAATACCAAAATCCTAAACGTTGCGTATAAGTGTGAATTTGCCAGCTAAAGACAGTTGCAATGAGAATATTGTCGCAGTCACGACTTTACTATGGAAATATTGTCACAGCTGTTACTTTAAATTTATCGCGGTTGCGACTTTAAAGGGAACTTTAAAACTCGCAATCTTGAGGCGGCCCGTGACACGTGTGTTACAAATTTATATGGCCCCCAGGCCAAGAAAGGTTGGGCGTCCCTGGTATATGCATTTAGATTTGTATTCTGTGCAATCCAAATGCCGCCAAAATAAAATAAATGTTCGTGTTCAATTCCACCCTGGACTTCATCTGCACGGAGTTTGTATGTTCTCCCCGCACCTGCGTGGGTTTCCTCCGGGCACTCCGGTTTCCTCCCACAATCCAAATCATCATACTTCCGTGTTTGTCTATGTGTGTGTGACTGAATAGGGAAACTAGATTGTAAGCTCCACAGGGCAGGGACTGAAGTGAATGACAAATCTATGTAAAGCGCTGGGTAATATAGTAGCGCTATATAAAAAATGAATAAATACAAAAAAAATGTGTATGCACCCTAATACTCCCCCACCTCTACCTCACTCTGCTCACCCACTTACCTAACACTTTGCAATTTCTTACCTCACCTTTTCCCGCCATTTCCTTCCCATCTTTCCCATCACCTCACCCTATGGGCTCATGTTTACTTTAATACATCATAATTAAATTTGTTGGTGATTTATATTATAGAAAGCATAAAAATAAATACATAGTTTAGCCGTTCTTGGTAGCCAAGGCTTCTGCCTATGTCCGGACCACTTGAAGTATGCTTTAAACAAATCCAGCTGACACTAAAATGAGATTGACACCCCTGAGCAGCTGTTCTTAAGCCCCCTAAAGTATTGTGTGAACCCATTCTGGGAAAGTGAAAATCAGTCAACAAAGACTTGGAGGGCTCGGACCTCCGATGTAATAACAAGGTACTTATGTTAATAATAAAAAAAAAAGCGAATGATATATTTTACTGTGGATGGTAATATACACCCATTTCTACTTTTACCAGTCCTAAAGGCCAAAGTTCCCCAAAGCGATGACTTTACATAGACCGATACGGCTACAGCCCAGCACAGATTTCTGGCTCTGCAAATACTGGGATCATTTAGTTTAAACCTGTTTTGTACCGCAGCCAAGAATAATGCATTTGTTGCCAGAGAAGCCTTTAGTAACACATGGCAGACCCTCTAGTAGCAAAGAGGATAAAGTTCCCCACAACCTGGGTTGTGAATTTAAATTCAAACCTTAAGGGAGCAAGAACCAAAATGAATGAACTGATGCCATTTTCATCATCTGCCAAGTCATGTGGAATCTCTGATATGCGCTGAAGCGGTGGCTTGCCCCACCATATGGAGACATTCTATCGGAAAAAACGACAGCATACATTATAAATCGCACAGTATATTGTGTCGGGAACGGGGTATTTTAATTTCCTAAGTAAGATTAATAAAATTCATTTTTATTTTGGTCTGCTTTCACCTGCCTTTCAGAAAACAGCCTGAGTAATGAAATTTCAAAAAAAAAAATAAATAAATAAAAATCCAATTCTCAGAGCAATTTACCTTAAAAAAAAAAAAAGGGAATTATACAGTATAAGAAATAAGGAAGGTTAGTTGCCTAGCAGCATATTCTAGAACGGATCCGCTTATGCTACAAATGCTAGAGCCAAAGCATTCTTTATAACCCTGAAGGTAGTTGATGTATAAATCTTGCAAGAGGCTACTACCCCTGTTGCTGAATAAGAGTAGAACATTTATATAAACCCTTTAGGGCAGATAGTTTAACAGACAAGAAATCACGTCAGCCAAAAAAATTGCTCACACTTTAACTCATTCCACATTGCAAGTCCTGTAAAGCCCTGCTCAGCTGGTCTTTCTTGATGGATAGGGGTTAATTTGCTGACTTCAGAGGCTGGGCCCAGCCCCAGGTTAAAGATAATGTAGAACAGCAGCAACTCAAGTGGGTGGAGAGTTCCCACAGTATTTGCTTGCTTTTCTCACAGGTGGGGATTGGCAAAATCTAGTCACAAAGCAGAGCAGAAATTCCAACACACCACATAACAGGTGCCCAGAAGCCTTGGGTTAAGCACACAGGTGCAGCACTAATAAGAGGCAGGTTAGTTTCTCACATTTATAACTTCTCTACCCTCCCCAGTATCACTAGGCGGAGACCGTCTTAATGTTTGTGGCAAGCCTACCATTCATGACTTAATAAAAGTGCTATTGTTTAAATTGATACTGTGCTGAAATTGCTGGTGTTGCTAACTCTCGCTGACCTCCCACAGAGGAAACAGGATCTGCACTGAGCAGTTACTTCCCATAGATCAGCAGAGAATGACACAATTAGAAGCAGTTACAGATGTGGCTGGGCCCAGCACTGTGTACAAAGGTGTGACTTGCCTTAGAGCAAATATATAAATAAAAAAATAATAATGATTAAATTTAGTACACTTTTACTTTATATTGCTATAAATATTCTATAGGTAGGAGTGTGTCAGCCCACACGCACACAAGCGTGCACACATATATGTTAAAATAGGTCAAAACATATTTGATATTTAATTATCCTAAAACAAACTTTTTTTTTTTAATATAGAATTTATTATTTTTCTGTTTTCCAGCCATTACCTAGTGAATTAATATTATGCTGCTATTCATCCAGAACAATCTGCTCTGTGCTATAAAAGCAAGCTGTTCGTTTTTATGAAATTGCTGTGTTTCTTGCCTGGAAAAAGATACAATTCTTTCATATTTTGGGGGTGTTTGTTTGAAGCAGAGATTCAGTTGAGCCTGTTGTTCCACATTGATCCAAGGGATTGGGAATTCAGGAGGTTATTGCTGGAAAAATTAAACAAACAGAGAATGATTGCAGTAAATCAGAAAAAAAAAATGGATAGCAATTGAAATAACTGAAAATGTTAAAGCTTTTACTTTCCCTTTAACAAGATTGGAAAAAGCCGCACTGTTCATCTGCCTAGGAAATTAGGGGGGAAAAAAATCACAAAAATATACCAAAAAAATTATTGAGGCTAAATATAATGGGAAATTGTACAATTCAATACATTTTAAATGAAGCTCATATGGAAGAAACCTTGTATGTTATTTGATAAATCTATTACTGGTCAGAAATATGCCCCTTAAAAGTTTTAAATGTATCTGGATAAAGTTTAAGCTTAGCCTTGCACGCTTTTTATTTGTTTCAGCAAAATATAAAATGATTTGCTTATAATCAGTCAGAAGAGACCATGAGCAGGTTTTCAGCTGCTACAACCATAATATTGGCATTATTACTTTCAGATCCAATAGTAACAACAATATACACTTTCTTGGGTATCTTAAGGAATGCAACAGTCTGCTTAGTTTCCAGTGCACCAATCCTTTACTGATCATCTTTGCAGGAGAATGCTTGTGTCTAAACTTGGCCATTTAGCAACTAATCAAACAAAACAGAAGCTTCCAGGGAAGAGGACTTTAACATTGTCGCAGGTCAAATAATTCAGAAATGGGGTTAAAAAACATTGAAAAAAAGTATCAACTCGTTCATCAGTGTTGAAATAATTTTATATGTGAACTAATAGGCACCAAAGATTTCAACACGTTTGAAATCTTCCACAAGGCTACAAAAAAAAACAAAAAACAACTCCAAACACAAATAAGATTATTGCTACTATGTATACACAAATTTAAAGCCCAGTTAAACATATCATTAGGAACAAGCTATGTGTTTGATACTTTCTCAAATATAATGGTGAAACTTTAGCAGCATGCACCATATGCTCTTTAATACATAGACCAGTGATGGCCAACCTTTTTTTGCCTGGGGGGCCATACAAAATTGCAACATGCGTTTCAGGGGCCGCTTCAAAGTTGCAACAAATTTTAAAGTAATGTATGTGACAATTTTCCATAGTAAAGTCGCGACTGTGACAGTAACAGTCTATTGCGACTGTCTTTAGCTGGCGAATTTACACTTATACAAAACATTTTGGATTTCAGAATTCGGGCCACGGGCCGTAGGTTGGTCATCACTGGCATAGACTATACTACCACTCACATGTCTAATAACGAGTAGGGTGAGAAAATTATCTTGTGATCTCTGGAGTAAATAAGGCAATTAGGAGTGGGATTTTAAGTGTGAGAAAAAAACTAACCAAAAAAACAAAAACTGAATTCAAGAAAAGCGCAATATATTTTATCCTTCTCCATCATCTACCTCTAATTGTCTATCAATGCCAAGTAATGCCAATATAAAAGGATTTTTCAAAGCTGGAGCACCAGACTTGTGCAGATCTGTGCCTAATATTGCAAATAAATGTTCTACACAAGTAAAATCATTCATAAATTGCACATTTACAGATTTTTCAGTAAATAGGATGCTACATTTTGTAATTGTTTTCAATTTAAAATACAAATGCAGAAAAAAAAAATAGGACATGTAAAAAAAAGTTGTTTTTTTTTTTTTGTTTTAAAATCTTAAACCTCAAATTAGGACCACATTCTGAGAAAACTGAATTTGCGTCTAAACTACACTTCCCCATGTTCGCTTATTGAGTTAACAACGTGATGTGGCGAACAAGCGACCAATTCGGTCAACTACAATAGTCACGATCTTACAGAGCTCTTTGCATCTCTTGGCGTGCACAAGTACTTCTACTATGACTAAGTGGATGTGTATGTCCGAATGTGTCAATGTGACTGGGTGAATTGCTCCAAATTTATCTGTTTGACTTCGCCACTTCAGACTTGAGAAGTGCCAATGTGACTAAATGACAGCATGACCTAGGGACAGGGTTACATACAAATAGAATATTCACACAATACACTTAGTAGAATATGGTGAAACTGACATAACTGCCCATCACTGACTGACTGTGCCACACTAGGCATGCGACAGTGATTGTCGCTGTCTCGCTGTTCAACAAGTGTATTCTCTACTTAGTCAATACTGAGAAGTGAATTCATGGCTATTTTGGCAATATGACTGTAGTTGTAGCGAGGTGAATTTGACAGGTGAATTCACCCTTTTGAGAATGTGGCCCTTACTGTTTTAAATGAAGCAATATTTTCTCTTCAATAGACTGATAAGCCTGAATTTCAGCAGCATCTGGTGAGCAGATATTATCACTTGAGTGCATAACACGAAGATTGGTGTTTGCACTAAGCATTTTTTTTTTTTGCACTTTTCACATCACGTGTATTCAGAACTCTTGGGTTCTTTTCTATTTGACATATATATATTATTGATAAGGCACAATTGTAGTGCTCTTTTCTTTTGTGCTTCTATCCACAGAATTTGATTTGTATACACAGAAGTTTGGGGGGTTAGGCGACTCCCCATGAAGAGAAGCAGCATTACCTTCCTACAGACAACATTTTGAACTTTTACTTTGGACTTTTTTAAATTTATTCCACTCATATTTGATCATTTTCATTTAGTAGCGCTTCCACACACTCTTGAAGCCATATGAGTGATGGCAATATTATATGGGTAATGCCCCAATTGAGGCAGTGTGTTGGATGTTTCTATATTTGTATCCCAGCTATGGGAGGTGCAATGAGAATAGCAAAGTGCACTATCCAGGCAATGAGGGATAACAAACTTAGTACAAGGAACTCAGCATTACTCATCTGTGTTGCTGGTACACTCAGTAATAATATACAGTGTATAGACAGTTATATAGAGGGGGATGATCCTTCACAGTGATTAAGGGGGTTATTCACTAAAGTCCGAATTGTTGCGTACAGGTGTTAATTCGCCAGATAAAGACAGTCGCAATAGGCTGCTGTTGTCACAGTCGCATCTTTATAATGAGAATATTGTCGCAGTCGCGACTTTATTATAGGGGAAATTGTCACCGATTTGCTATGGGAATCCGCTGTTTGAGAATTCGACAGTCGAATTCGCACCTTAGTGAATAACCCCCTTAAATCTCAAATTTTTGTCAAGACTCCACGTGCCACCTGCTCTTTCTCTAAATAATTGTTTTACAATGTTGTACTGGTTGGGGGGACGCTTGAGACCAGATGCTTTTCATCATAATATGGTGTTGCAACAGGAATCTTCTAAAATATTTAAAAATCTAGACTCTCCAACAGTAAGGGTTTCCCATTTATTAATTGGAAGGTATTGGTATTTGAGAGAGTGATGAAGGTACTGGGTACAAGGAAGTCTGTAAAGATGCCATGTACATATGTGACACTTCACTCTATAGTACAGAGGTGCTTGACAGCTGGCCACAGGGCTGTTGTGTCCACATTTGGCCAGGTATTACGGGTATATAGCAGTTCCATGATATCTGGATCCCTTAGGCTGCATGGTAGAATGGCAGACCCATTTCTTGTCTATCATTAAAAGAACTAACTATAGCTTTGTTGGTACTGATTCTATGTGGTGGTGATACTCTCCGTATCACAGTGAGCATGGTAATACCTCCTGTTTTAAGATTGTGCTTTATGTCATTCGCAGTCAAGGGCTTGTTAGTTTTTTAAGCTCACCTTACCCAAAGCATTGGGATTTCTCTCCTAAAGCCTCTGCAGTAGCCAGCCATTTTACTAAGATCAAGTGTATCTTTGTGTATGAGATTAAATAACCTGTGACACATAATTTAGGTCAACATAGGTGTTAGATTAATTTTGATGTGATTGATTTTTGTTTCCTTAACATAATTGTTTGAGGCCCTCTCATACTGCAAGATCACTGGCTACCAGAAATGTGTGATTAATACTGATTGTGTGATTTCATCCAAACTTGTGAGAACCAGTCTAACCTGCTGTGTATGTAAAACCACTGAAAAAAACTGAAATATCAGCCAGAAGATAACAGTGTTTGTTTTCCACTGTGTTATCACTGATAAAATACAAAGAGATTGTGCATTAATGATAGCCGTTTACATCCTTGTTAAGGACCAGTAATACCACAAAATGAAATCCCATTTGTGTTGACATGTTAGTTATTTATAAATAGTACTGGCAAAATGTGATCTTTACAGTTGAATTCCTAATTTGAAATATTTTGAGTTAGTTTTTCATTCTGCTGACATTTTGTATCTGTTAGGTACACAACCCCCTCCTATTTTATTGTCTCTTGAAGATTAAACATATCCATGAAGTGTCCCAGAAAGTCTAGTTTTTGTTGCAACTGACCAAGAATTGAAAAAAACAAACAAACAAACAAACAAAAAAATCCCCCCAGGAACTAAACTTCTTAAGGAATTCTGAACTGTCAATCCAAACAGCCATTTTATTTTTCTGGTATTATCCTATGAAACCCCCTATGGGACACTGGATAAAATGCTGGAAAATAAATTGTGATGTCTCAGATGAATGAATAAGAAATATGAGTGCGGTAGCCATAAGTGATTCTGACCGAAGCGGAATATCTCTCTAATCTTTGTCTTAATAAATTAAATATTATTCCACATACAGTATCACTTTTAGTACAATATCCAGCTTTAATTATTAATCTGACATCTCAATTTATTTTTCCACATTTTACTCTGTCCCAAATGTGGCATATCAAAGGCCATTAAGAACAACGGTGGAAAAATGAGAAACTCTTTGCTTACTTTTTGTAGTTTTTCTATTGTAATTCTAGTCGTGGAGTTACATACCATCCATTTAAACCCTTTCACTACCCTTCCATTTAATCCCACAGTCCCCACACTAGCTCAGTCTCTAGTATACAGCATAAGCAATATGCTGGATGAAGGCATAATATTGTACACACCCACAGGCTGGGCACATGTACAAATAAATCAACATCTTAAACCTCATTTTATTTATTTTCAGTTGCATAACAACTTAATGGATGGGATTCATTCCCTCCCCACAATTTCTTAATTGGGCTTCACGTGATTTGACGAGTATAAATAAAGATTTAGCAAGTCCTCTCATTAGAATGCTGGTTGAAATTTCTGGAAAGGTTTGCAGAGTAGCTCATGAATTGATGAACTGCCTAAGTTTCCATGAATTTTGCTCAAAAAAACCCTCTCACTCATCCCTAGTCATAAACTTAAAAACATCCTGCAGGTAACTCAGACAGTCCATGTGCATTGTTCAATTTGCATTTCAGGGGCTTATTCAACAAAGTGAGAATTGGACAGTCAAAGTAAATTCTCTTTCTCACATTGGTTGCTACACTCCAATAGTTGTGAATTCACTAAACAGAGGATTCCCATAGCAAAGAAGCATACAGCGTCAGTAACTTCTCTTGCATAGTGTGACGTAGTCAGTCGGATAGTAGCAGCACGGCCATCAGCCCCTTAATTTGTCACTTTGATCTGGTGAAGTAAAACTTGTGAATGTGGCACAGTACGCCTTGTTGAATTCGTTACTGTGACAGACTCTCGATGAATAGGAAAATTTCCCATGCACACACATGTAAAGTGATGCAAAGAGCTCTGTAATTTCACGACTGAAATAAGCATCCAAATTTGCCATATCACAGAATTTGCTGAATATGCAAAGATTTGGAATAAATGTGAATTCAGACCTTTACGCGACTGGCCAGACGTTCATGAATAAGCCCCTAAGTGCGCATGGGTTCATATAAACAATCTACAGACTTATTTGAAGGATTACCATGAGTGAACAGCAAAACAAACTTATACTGTGATTTCCTTTGCTGTAGCACAATTATATTAGACCTGCATAACTTGGGTGGTCTTGCTTAAAGTCATTTACTTGGCATTAGTTTTCCTTTTATCTCACTTGTAAAAAGTTTAGTAAAATATCTTTTTTTTTTTGCACAGATAAATGCCAGTTTATTGCAAGACGGTTGTAATATCCCTGACAAGTCTTGAGGCTGCTGTTGCTTGAATCAGTTACATGCAAGGTTTGCTTTTTTAAGTACAATTGAAAGCTTACATTTCACTTGCTGTAATAACAGGTTATTGAGTTTATCTTGTAGAAGACACCAGGGATTTCTATGATATTATAAGCACGAGCTAAATTGCAGTGATCTCATAAAGACCTGACTTCATGAAGAGAGAGGCTTTTCATAAGAAAGTGAAACAATGGAAAATGTTGTAACGGAAGGTTGAATTCATTAAAAAGGCTCTCATATTGTACATGTCCTGCTTGTTATGCAGTACAGAACTACACATGCAAGTCCTCTATCTCGCAACAACAGCAACAAGTGAATGGTCTTTAGTCTGTCAGTTTACAGTTCTCACAGTTACTTTTCTTCTTTCGTTTTAAACAGAACAATATGTGTTCAGTTCATTTTAAAGTATACCTTAAGCTACTTTTTGTTCAGTGAAAACTATGGCATTGTAATAAAGTGATATATATATTTTGTTTGTGTAGGAGAATTTTAAATGAAAGGGGATACTTAGGTCAGTCCATCCAGATGTATTTTTAGGTGCAGACTTATATTTCAGGCTGATATTTTGCTTTTTTTTTTGCATTTCTCATCGAAGCATTGTGGGGCAAGATAAGGTTTGAAAACAACTGCGATGTTTACACAGTCACAGCTTACTCCAGGGAGTGTTCCAAATGACATAATATCGCAATCATAACAAAATAAAGAGGTTGAGGGATGCCCTTTAAAGCGAAAGCAATGTATGTTCTCAAAGAGGTCAATATACCCTTTTATTTTCTTTGTCTGTTGCACACAAAGCTGCTCCTGGTGTCCTACAGCTAAACAACTGTAAAACATTAGAGAACATTGGGCCTCTTTTAAACTACTGTGATACGTGTGTTTTTAAACCAGTCTTTTTTCAGAACAGAATTGCATTAACATTCCAGGTAATGGGGTGGGGGCCACACTTCCTTAGGAGAAACCAGAGGAAGGGTAACTGTCCTCCCCAGAAACATTGAGCCTGAACTGCCTTTAAAAATTAAATATGGGGCTCGTTCCCCTTTTTTGTGTGACATGGAGTTCTTTTGTTTGGATGTGTATAGTCATTACCCTTTAACAGCAAGGACTTCAGCTATAGCTCTCCTTTAATCTGTGCTGAAAAGGGGAAGCAGAGATCACTAACTGTTATAAACCTAAGCAAACATGCATTTATTGTCCCCTTTCTTGCTTTCATCTCTTAGAGCGTGTCACCAGTCATTGCCTTTGATAAAATGTTTTAAGGGCGAGAGAACTCACAAATCCCAGCAGCAAGCTTGGGTGTAACAAATAATCAGCTTTGTATGACAGATCTGTAAACAGTACTTTCCCTCCTACGTTTAGAGTTTTCAACAACAAAGCCACCATCAAACATGACATGTAAAAATAAAGGGACAATATTATACATAATATATTACTAGTTAATCTGTAATAACCTAATTAGGTTTAATAATCCCATTTGGATTTACTTGGTAGTTATTCTTACAAGAATACTGGTAAAAAGTTCTCTTTAAAGTTGAATTCCTGAATTGTATTATTTTACGTTTGTTTTTCTTCCTTCTGCTTGAAGCCATCTTTTATTGTTTTCTACAGAATTTTAGATAACAGTTATTCATGAAGTGGCCCAAAAAAGCCCAGTTTGGCTACAAACAGTGTGAGAGACAAGACAAACCAGTAAAAATCAAGAATTCAACTTCCAAGAAGACAGTTTTAAAAACACTGCCTACAGTACAAATAATTGCCATGTCAAACCAATGAGTGATTTTTTTTTTTTGTGGTTAGTGGTCCTTTAAAAAACTTGAAAAGGATGCATTGTACACAGAAAATATCAATGCATTTACATATCATTTGTCCTTCTGGCAAAAAGTGTTTTTTCTGATTTTCAAATAAACTATATCAACTATCATATTGTATGAAAAAAGGAGCATATTTTACCTTGAGCAACCATAGTAATATAGTCAGCTTTTTATGTAGTGAGATTAATATTGCCAAGGCATTACCCATTTATTCACTGACATAATGATGCAAGAGAAGGCCCCAATACATAGTCAACTCTGGGCTCCTCTTTCATGGGGCACTTCATCAAAATCCTCAACAAAGCCCAAAACTTTCATCTAATTTGCAGGGGTCTGTGGACTGTGGGTATATGATGTGCAGGGGCATAGAATGACAGAGTCTCCTGAAGGTATGATTCAGGACCCACTGAATAGCGTTTATAACATATAAACATATAAACTAAAGAACTCCACACCAGGGGAAGGCCAGCTAACATGGGATCATCAAATGTTAGACCGATGTTAAACGATGAAATTGTAATGCCTATTGTTCATGTAATAATGGGCCTTACCACTAGGTAATTGGCTACTTATTTATTGCAGATATAAAGCAATGCACCATTGTACATCCTGAAAAAAAATACAATAATACCCATATAATACATATACCTGTACATTTCTGGACATCAACTGCGCTCCTCCAAAAGCAACTAGCTTTGCATTTCATACACCAATTCTGCCCTTTCTTGTCTTAAACCCTTTTCTCTTTCTGCCCCCCACATCTGGAATTCTATACCCCTTATCTACACCAGGAACATTCCCTCTGCACTTTTAAAGCCAAACTGAAGTCCTACCTTTCGGAGCACTAGTAATGATTTTTATCTCTGATTTTTATGTATTTATTTTATCTTTAGTTATTCTTAATTAAGGCTACGTTCACACTAGCTTATTATGCTCAGTGCATAATATGCTAGTGTGAAAAAAAAAGAAAAATATGCCGAGCATATTTTTCTTTTAAACTTACCAGCGACAGTATGAACGCTTCCTTGGCATTCATATCACTTCCTGTGTGGTCGCATTTTGGGCGCAGCGTATAATATGCCGGCAAAAATGCAACACACATCATACGCTAGTGTGTCTGGAACTATGTGAGTAGCATCAGCTTTCATTGAGCTGTATTTTTTTTCACACTATTGTATTATGCCCAGTGCATAATACGCTAGTGTGAACCTAGCCTAATATCTGTATTTATTGACCTATTTGTTTGTATTTATTGACCTGTGTTTCAGTACATTGCTACAGCTCTTATTACCCTTCTATCTCTGTATGTAATTCTTTCTCCCATTTAGATTGTAAGCTCTACAGGCCATGGACCTTCAACCTCTTGTGTAAACCGCAACCTGGCACTTAAAGTGAAGTATCCATGTGATATTATACTTGTATTGTTTAATGCACTTTTCCCATGTCTGTTATATTTGTATTGCTAAATAGTACAGCGCTGCCTAAATTTGTGACGCTTTATAAATAAAATTATACATAATATAATATTGTTTTGCTGAGTGTTAATTCAGAGGGAATAGTATCACTTATCTATACTTTACTACTTTTGAGAACCCACCTGTGGTGGTGTAGCTCACTTTTTCTAGTGTAATTGGAGTTTGGGTTTATTATCATTTATTACAATATAGGGTTTGACATTCAGACTGGGCTTGCAAACTGCACATCATCTCTCTCTTATCTTATTTAGCCTTCCAGGTTCAGTGGAATTTTTATATCACAGATTTATATTGTACTGAATTAAGGCAAACTCCAAAGAAATGGTTAAAGTCTGCCTCTCCTTAATCCCAGGGAGGGATCTCACCTCCTGTTCCAGGCAGCTGTGTTCTTTTGCAGTTATGTAGGGAGTGCTTCCTACAAAGAAAAATAAATAAGCAGAAAGCTTTCCCATTAAGCTTGTTCAAGCTGCTGCAATGCTCCCACTAATGCCCTGGCTTCATCCCATTCTTTACATGGCAAAGCTCTGAGCAGATCAGCACATCTGGGTTATGTTATGTTCTTACATACAATGAACATTTTTAGAGACAGGACTGAAATGGTATCTGCAGAAATAGTCACAGCTCATTCTGTAATCTTCCAGCATGTATTAACAGAACACATTAGAGGAGAATAAAAATACTGTATGATGGAGTATTTTCCAGATATTCTATATCATCAGTATAGAATAAACTCTTGCCAGGTTATACTGTGACCTTAGCACATATGCTTTACAGTAAACCCTACAGCTAAACACAGGACCAGATTTTTCTATAGACACAGTAGGCCAATCAGAGTGAAAGAGTGCCTAAAAAATACACGTTTGTAAAAAAAAAAAAAAACACTAATGCTTGCTGTTGGGGTGCTATCATGCTGCCTCAGGACCAGTATGGCAGCTCGTACTCTGAAGCTGCCAGTATGCACGCTGCTGGCTCGCTCACTGATTGACAGCACAATGTTGCCTGGTAATGGTATGTGTTTGGAGCGCTCCCACTGTGCCTAAATGTGGCAAGAGATTTACAAAACTTCTTCCTCAGGTAGTTGGTGGAGGGGTGAACTTGGGACTGTGTCCTGGGAGTCCCCTTTCCGCAAAGGCCGTACCACCTTGTGAGGTTAAGGGTGAATATCAGAGACTCCTTAGACTCTGCACCTTAGTTTGAACCAGCGCAACCTCCACTGTGGTATAGAGTGTCCACTACCACTCTGTGGTAATTACACATACCTACCAAGTGTGCCTTATTCTGCTGGATAGTTCCCTTTTTTGGGTTCTGTCCTGCATTTCCTGTTTTGACCTTGATGTTACTGGTGCATCAGGAGAAAGTGGGTGATGGGCTGGTAATGTCACTACAAAGAGGGTGACGCTGTCCCATTGTCCACTCTGGAAACTTGAGAGGCATGCCTACGTTCTTATTTAATGATACATTAATGTTACTAATGTTTATTAGAGTTGTGGTGATGGGGTGATGGGGGGGGGGGTCTAATGTAGTATAGTGCTGCTATACCTTCTATAGCTATTGGTCCACTATATGGTTTTACTGCACATGGTTTTTCACATGTGGCAACCACTGACAACTGCTTATAATTTTTAGGACTAGCCAATTAAAATGTAGTATGGTGGAAAGTTTTTTTATGATTTTTATTTAAAAAAAGCTTTACTTTAATTTTGCCTGTGGATACTTTGCAAAAAGTCAAATGGTATGAGTGAAATGCATTTTGTGCCCATTCCCTGACTGAACATCTCTGTCTTGCAGGATTCAGTAATAAATAAAGCTGGTTGGGGGTAGTTGTAGCTTGTGGACAATGCCATCAGGTGGAAGGGGTTATAAAGGGTCCCCTGAAAGGCAGTAATTAGTGCTGTTCAATACATGAAATTTAGCTGACATGGCTAAAAATTGTTTTATTCATACCAGGCCCCAAAGAGTCAGTGACATTTTGTTGATGACAAACTCCACCATTGGTTTTATATCAATTACCCTGGAAAAATAAATTTGCTGTCAAATCTACCAAGTCAGGTTCCTAGCTATGGAAAATAACTTTCATGTTTTAGTAAATACAGCCTGACAGATGCAAAAAAATGTCTTTTGCTATTAGCCGAATGATCAGACAATAAACCAGAAGAGAAAAGGAATGAATGATATTACACAGTGACAAACTTATTCCCTTATGTGATAAGCAGAATTAAACACAGCAACAAATCAGCTGGGGAGTTAATAAACCTGTAGAATCAAGATTAGTATATATAAAAGGATATGTTCATTGAATGTTACCTATAATCATATAGATTTTTTTCTAAAAACATAAACAGGGCTATATTATTATATTATTGACATATGCAATCCAATCACCATACATTTATTTTTTCTAAAGCTTATAGGGTTTGATTGCACTGCATCAGCTACATTTATGCTTCTGTAATGAAGACTATTCCACTTTGACAGTTCTGACATCTAACATACTCTCCATGATCTTCATGATTTAAAGCGCACCTGTCACCTCAAAACTCTAATACTAATTTAGGTTCTACTAATGAAATAAACAGTTTTGTAAATATAAATGTATTTAAAAAATGTACGTTTATACAGCGTTTCTCTGTCATCTTCCCTGTCAGCCCGACTTTTCTTTCCTGAATCGGGTTGGGTGGGGCTAAATGATGACTGACATTATAGTTCCACAGGAGCATACACAGGAGCATTATTAGGCCTAAAAGCCCAAAGCACCTGCCCAGGTTTCAATGTCCCATTAAAATGTATATTAATGGGACAAGTTATATACAATGTCCCACATCCCGCAGTGGCCTATTGATATATTTATCAATGTATGGCTGGATCACTGGCCTTAGCCAACAATGTCTAATGCTTAGTAGATTTAAAAAATAAACAAAGAAAGGACTGTAATATGTATAGCCAGCCTAGCAGTGGTGATCTATGAGATTCTCCTGTAATATAGCTGTGCAGTATTACTAGGAATAGGGATCAATATTGTTATTATAGGTGAACCACATGACTGTAATGGCAACAGACTAGTGACAAGTAAAGTGGTCCAGGCCTAAAAAGTATACCATATGTATGTAGAGAGAGTGAATTCTTTAGGATGACATTTCTGAGTAGGAAATAGTGGTATTACTATGGCTCTATACAGAGTGCCTAATAGAAGCACAATGAAGATTGCATTCAAGTCTGAGGACTTGAGAATTGAAAATCTCCCACCTTTTATCATGTAACAAGTGGTGCAACCATTTGGGACTCTTCCTAAGAATTATCTCCTTGTTGTATATAGTTATTGAGGTCAATATATAACACACTTGGCAGAAGCAAGATTAATGTAGCTAAGGACCTATCGGTCAGCTCTACTGCCACAACAAGGCCTTATTTTGGTTAATATCCAATCCCATCCCCTATCCATACAGGGAAACCAGTGCCAGGTCAGGGTTCTAAAAACTTGCAGAATCCCTGTTTTTAGAACATCAACAACCAGCCCCAATGAGTTGAACAATTATCATGTTTGTCATTACAGGTAGATGGTTGCAGCAATTCCAGTATGCTGTAGACATGAACCTTGTACATGGAAACCTCACATTCTTCACCTGCTTTGTAATAAATATCTGTGTCCAGGCAGGGGGTAAGGAGGAGTATGGTGTGGCTTGGATATATTAATTTTGTGTTCATTGTTGTTATATGTTATTTTGGGGTATTAGCAGTTGGTTGTTCCTTGTGGTTGAACACATTTTTTTATCTGACATCAAAATCTCATCTGCCAATGCCTGCACTGGCACTTGTACATAGTCATGGTCAATTCTTGCAATAAATTCAAGTTAAACATTGATGTAATTCAATTATTAAAACAATATTTAATGAATATTACTTTAGGGGGATGTAGTGTTCATTTAAACAGTTTGAAAAATATTTACCCTAGTTTGTAGTTAGTGACTTGGAATGACATTATAATGGATATTACAGCCTATATTCAAAAGTATGTGTTTATTAACCAGTCACTGTAACCTGTGAACTAGAACAACTGGTTTGTTCATCTCTAAATCACACACATCATACTCCAGATTTCTAAACTGCCCTACATCATATTATATTTATTTCCTGCTGTACTGCATTACAAACCATTTTACAGACTTCAAATCAGAGAAAATAATATCATTCAAAATCAAAAAGTAAATTCATTTTGGATTAAAGCTGTAGATGTAACAGGCATTTGCTTAAAATGGAGAGAACATCTCAGCTTTGCAGGATTTACAGAATGTTTCAGAATCATTTTCAGCCAGAAACTCCAGATTATCAGGATAATTTAGGGAGCTTCCTCCCCCATAGATATGTTCTTACACCTCTGCTCTGTCTCTCGTCTATCTCTTCCGTCCTCCCCCCTCTTTCTCTCTCCCACTCTCCTCTTTCTTAGCCTTGTGCCTACACACCCTTCCCAGCTTAGCTGCTGTCTGAAAGCTAACTGAAGCTGTCATTCTCAATGCAATAGATCTCTGGCACAGTTTCTTATTGAATCTCTGCCTGAGGGGAACAAGCCTGCAGAGTTTGAGTAGGGGAAAATGTTCCCACGCTTGGGACATGCTGCCTGGGCTCTCCCAGGCACATTCCTGGGCTGCCAGCACTAGGCAAATGTTTGGACAGCCCTGAACAAATAACACACCTTTAAACAGACAAGTGAGAGGTCCCCTTTCTCCCCCTCCCTTCCAGAATATTGCACAGTGAGTGCATGCCTAAGAGTTCATTGAATCTCAGGGGCACACTATGATTCTGCAATAACAACAGAGAGTTTAAGGGCACAATTGAATGGAAATAGTTTTGCCTATGGGACACTTAATGAAGGCTGATTTATGGTATAGCTGTCAGAATGCAACATAATGAAAAAGGCCTTGGCAGGTTAACCCCATCGCTGCCAAAGTGGTGATCAGAAATACTGCCACCTTTGCAGTTAAGTAAACGGTGCATGGCCTCAATATTTTTTTTTCTTTGCAAGGAATGAAGCATTGTTATTTAAAAAATAATAAGGCTGGCAATGGTGTCAACGGCATTGTAGGAAATAAAGGGCTTTCAGAGAATTTAATCCATTTATTGATGGCCACCACTCAGGTTAGTGAAAAGCAATGTTTCTGGAGGCAAAACCAGCCTTCGCCAATATATCTTTTAGCACTTATAGTGTCATCAAGGGAAGCCTCTAATGGAAATTAGATGGAAATGCAGTAGTTATAACAAAAGCAGAACAATCTAGAATATCTGTAGCTAGATTCACGTAGCCAGTTTAAGGTTTAACAGTAAACATGTGCTCAGGACCAACATTAGAATCCCACGACATCTGGAACTTCCTAGGCCATACTAAAAATTTGAAGGCCTATTTCAGAAGTGCAAGGTACTCAGAAGGCTCTTATGGTGTTAGCCAAAATAATCCCATGTCTGTTGCTTGTTCTCACAAATGCTAGTTGCATAGTGTGAATGCACCTGCCATAGGAAACAATGGTAAGTAGTACCTGGTAATTAAGTCCAAGTCATACCTGCCAACTTGCTGGGTTTGACCTGGAGTCTTTGGATTTGCTGAGGCTGATCTGTTGTTAATTAGGCTCATTATTGTTTAGGATGCAAAACAAAAAAGACTTTATGGATTATTTTACAGATAACAATGTATGATATATTTCCATCTCAGCTGAAAAACAACCAGTGTGACACCGGCCTAAGCAAATACCACATCTCCAGACAATCATCCTGTGTTTTGGACAGTCTATTTGGCTTACACCCTAACTTCTCCCTATTACACCCTAACCCACCCAGATTAATATATTAATGCCCAGGGCCGGTTCTACCGATGGGCGAGGTGAGCGAAGGCCCAGGGCGCAATCTATTTGAGAGGTGCTGTCGCCCACATCGCCCATCGGTAAATTTGACCTCCCTGCCCCGCGACACCCCTTCCTCTTGCCTTGTACTCCCCACTAACCTCCAACAGCGTTCCAGCGATGCACCTCCTCTGATGAGGCAAGTTGAATGCGACGGTCTTTAGCTGCTTCGGGTCTTGTTGGCTGTATTCGGCAGCTGCCGGCAAGACCCGAACATCTAAGGAGTGCCGTCACATTCAACTTTCCTCATTAGAGGAGGTGCGTCACTGGAACGCTGTTGGAGGTGAGGGGGTGGGGGGTGGGGGGGAGGCCCAGGGCACTAGTAGGGCCAGGACCACCCCTGTTAATGCCACACTAATAGCCCCACCCCCTATGGTGATACAAATTGCATTATCCAGACTGCAGATTGTCTACCTGGAAGATCAATAGCCAATAAACAGGTCTTCCCCAGCAAACTAAAGTAAGATTTTTATTTGTTGCCTACCACAGAAGCAAGCAGCAAATTAAAAAGCTATATATTGTTTAATCCAAGTTAAACATCAACATGTATCATCATGTATGTATGTATCATTTTATTTATAAAGCGCCACAAATTTACGCAGAGCTGTACAATTCAGCGATACAAGTACAATACAAGCAAGGGAAAAGTGCATTAAATAATACAAGTAAAATATTACAATGATACATCAAATTAAGTGCTAGGTTGTGATTGAGATAAGAGGTTGGAGGTCCCTGTCCCAAGAAGCTTACAATCTAAGTGAGGAGCTTACAATCTAAGTGTTATGTCTAACATATTTTGCTAGACGACACTAATAATCTTAACATCGTATATATACCGTGTTTCCCCGAAAGTAAGACAGCGTCTTACATTCTTTTTACCCCCAAA
>WMED01001043.1:0-11172 GCA_019650415.1 Pipa parva
GGACTGATCCATAAAGTGGCCGAAAGTCGACTTCGACTAAATGGCTAATCATCATCACCTGTTAAAAAGTAAAATTCTGGTTTGTATTGCTTTGTGTTCCTTTTCCGGTTTTAATGGTTGCAGACAACTTTTATCTCTTTAAAGGAACAGTCTGGCCAGAAATCAAAAAAGCAACTTTATTTAATTATGCTGATTACTAACTTTTATTAAATATAATTTATTATCAATTTTAAAAAAATAAATAAATAAAATTATTACCTGTAAAGAAGTGCTGTACAACAAGCCGTGTTGTAGACTCCATCTTAAGATTCTGCCAGCAACTCTACGGCATCCTGAATCAGCAGATCCCTCTAAGAAGCGCAGTCTTCTCCAGCCACGCTCCTAATGAAGTCCCGCATCAGCATTTCCTATAAGTCACATGGAAGAGCGTATGCGTCATCCAGATAGGACACATTGATCACGTGCATGCTCTCCATGTAACTTCTCGGAAGTGCCGATACAGGGCTTCACTGGAGCATGGCTGGATAGGACTGCACTTCTTAGAATGATCTGGTGATTCGGGATGCTGTAGAGTCACTGGCAGAGTCTGCAAATGGAGTCTGCAACACATCAGTGCTGTACAGCACTTCTTTACTGGTAAGATATTTTTTTTTTTAATAGATAATAAATTGTATCTAATAAAAGTTAGTAATTAGCATAAATAAATAAAGGTGTTTTTATTTTTTGGCCATACTGTTTCTTTCAGTAAACAAACATTCACGGTTCACATTTATCAATGGAACTTTAGCTAATACATTTTCAGCAAGTTCCCCAGAACTCAGAATTTATAAAAGATGGCTGCAACCCACAAAAAGAACCACACAAAAGCAACAAACTCTGAGAATAACATTACAACTTCTAAGATAACAATTTTACAAGTATTGCAAAGAAATAACTGGTAAGCCAGTCAATATGGCAATAAATTGTTAGCGGTCTTTTAATAAAGTTAATTAAATCCTAACAAGAAGGGATTCATTTCGGATTTTGCATTTGTAATATTTTCAGGTTCTGCAGAAATAAAGTTTCATTTGTATGTTTTACTTCCTTTTACGTAAAAAAAAACAAACAACTGCTATTTCATAAAGGTTTCAGGAGAGATGGTGTGATATAGCAGTTAAGCTATTTATCATGATTATTAGGTTGCTTCTAATTTTTGGATTGTCCCTCTGTTCTAAGGCTTCCGTTACAAAATAAGATCTGCATAACTTCTTAAAAAAGTAACAAAAGTATAAAAAAAAGGTGTTAAACTGAACTTTAGATGCCAAAGCACTGAATGTTAAACAATGCTTTGAATGCCTAGCTGATGCGTAAGGTGTTAAAAGAGTTTTAATTTAGAATGGGATAGAAAGGCTGTTATATTATGACAATTACTCATTTTTAATGGAAACTTAGAGTGGAATTGGTATTCTAATTGCCAGTACTTTGATTTAGATATTAGCAGGTTATTAGAATCCAGATTTCACTTTTTTTAAATTAACCTTATCTGTGCAAATAAATTATGATTAGCAATTTCCTGCAGATAAGTGTAGACCATGCAATGCTGAATAAGTCTGAAGGGTGGAATAATAACATTTGAATAAAATGTGATCCTGACCTTTAGTTGTGATCAGTTCAGTATGAAACAAAGTAATTAAACTGCAAACAAGGTTCTTATACCTCCAATATTCTGTCTCCAGACACCAGTCTGCCATCTTTAACCGCAGCTCCCTTCGGTAAAATGTTCTTGACAAAAATTGGGCCAGGCCCATGGACGGTTGAGTCTCTGGTAACAACTGTGAATCCAAGACCCTCTACACCTAGAGAATAATGAATAGGAAAAACCAGAACCAATGTTAAAATTGTGCACCCAAGTAAGAAGAAAACATGTTTAAATATTTAGTCTGCGTTACAACACTGTAGACTTTCATTTTAAAGCTTCAGTCATCATTATCGTAAGCTGCCAGGCAAATTTTAGTTTGGTGGATTTGTGAAAATGGATTCCACCACCTAGAAATCCCAGTAGCCATGAATCCATCATGCATTAAAACTATTAAAGCTGATATGTATGTATTAAGACAATGTGTTCAATTTGGCAGCTATAGAAGTAAATGGGTTTTGTTGGGGTACAATCTTTACTTTTAGAATCACTAACCAGGAAATGCCACAAAGAAAAAATGAAAACTGCTACACAACATTGTATAAAACTGACAATCAATCTAAAAATTCAGTTAAGCTACTCGGAATAGGAGGACTTTACACTATATCTAATAGATGTAAAGAACATGAAGATTTTTTTTTTTCATATCATGTAAACTTCAATGCTTCCATAATTGTTTCTTAATATGTTTTATTTAGATCACTCCAACTGTATCTAAAGAAGACTTATAGGCAGGTAAACCAGAAAATGTATACACTTTGTACAAACTGTACTTTATACAAATGTTTTTAAGATCCAGTGTTAACATTAAATAACATAGCAAATCACTTACATGTTTGGCTGTGTGAGCACCAAAAGTAAAAAACATATATAATATATTTATATTAGATATATGTATCTGTGCTGACATCTTATATTAAATATGTAAATATAAAGCCTGTAGAATAGCACACTCAATAACTTAATTATTTAAAATGTGCACTAAATAAATTTAATATATGTACACATTTACAAGCGCAGACAAAGAGATATTTAGCTACTAATGAACCTTGATGACCTTTGGATTACCTTTTTTTAGGTCTATTCTTATCTTCTTGGCATTTTTCTGGCTTCCAAACCCCAAGGGAGAAAGGGATGGAGAGGAAACCTTACTACCAGGAGATGAAATGTCTTTATTTAGAGGTGACTGTAGTAATTTTGCTCCAACGGGGTCAAGTCCATTTATCTGATCTCCCACCTTCACGCCCATCTTTAAATGAGTGGGAGGAGGAGGCGGTATGATATTAGGAACCTCATCATCATCATCATTCTGTGAAGTCAGTGAAGAGATGGCGGACTTCTCATACAGTTCACGATTTTCTGCTGGTACTATTTCAACTAACACACCTTGCTGCTTCATTGCTTGACGAAAGATTTCTTGAGCTCTACAAAAGAAGGAGGAACTTGTATAAGATACATAAATAGAGTATATTTATTTAATGGCAGACTGATAAGAGTAAAACAAAAACAAAACATCTTTGATTTGGGGGGAAAATTTTCTAGTATTAAAAATATACAGTATTATATGCTGTCAATAGGAGGTGTATTTCCTAAAATCTAAAGGCATTCCTCCCAGACCAAAGGACATATGCTTAGCTTACTTTATTGTTATCATTTATTGGTAGAGTACTATAAATTTTTGCAGCTCTTTACAAAACCTTGACACATACTAAAATCATACAAAAAATTTACAAAAAATGGCATATAAGTGAAAGTAATGACTGTGGCGTTTACAATGTCACACTTGCGTTTCATAGAGAGGAACATGCACCTGGAACACTTCCTGTCCCATTTTTTGGAGAGTATGGAACACAGCTTGAACATTCCCACAGGATTAGTAGAAATAAAACTTAACAATAACGGTCACACATGGAAAAAAAGCTTCACGTAAGTGCTATTATTTATATCTAAAAACACGTCGAAAATCTTTTTTGATGGCCTAATGCTAGAAAAACAGTGTTTATACTATTGTGCCGGTATCGCCTATTTAAAAATGCTGTTTTTGCCATGTAGAAAATCACTTTTTTATGCATTTTTTTTTTTTACATTGAAAAGTTGTTTTTGATCCTGTAAAAATCAGCAAAAAACTTGATAAATATCTGCCATTAATGAGTGTAAAAAGTAGATGGAGTCAAGAAATCTAACGATAATGAAGGGATGTCAAACCTATGGCACTCGTGCCAAAGAGGGCACGCAAAGCCCTCTCTGTTGGCACGTGAACCGTCACCAAATCTACCTTCAGTACAGGCCGCAGACCCAATCCAACAGATTTCAGTCCGGATCCGTGGCCTGCACAGAAGGAGCGCTCACTCACAGGGGAGTTCTCCCATGACACATACGTGCTCCTCCCTTGGCGCATGCGTGGTGATGTCACTCACCAGTGCTTCGTGGGCCGGCGCTGGTAGTGATGTCACCTTTTTGGCACAGAGTGCTAAAAAGGTTCGTCATCACTGCCCTAATGTAAGGAGCAGTGTGTGTGACCAACAGTGGTAAAGGCTGCTGAGATATATACTGAATTCATAGGAGGATAAAATGGTTATTAGTACACTTAGTAGTCTCCAACACCAAGTGGAATATTTTGCACTAACTACTCATCTAAGTACTTTATTTAATTGGAAGCAAAGCTGCAAAGGATCAAGTATGAAGTTGGCACTGTGATGTCAGATAAAGCAGTTGAAAATTACTGGGCGGTGGGCAAAAACGAAGAGAAAATGCAAAGTAGTGTTCTGGGGAGAAAGGATGTATTTTTTCCTTTTTAAAGACACTTACAATATTACTCCTTGTGAGGAATAATATGGATGAGGATGGAAATGTGCTGTTTAAGGGGGAATTCACCATAGTGCGAAGTGAGCTCCGGATCCTTCGGCTCACTTCGCACAGACTGGTATGCGCTCGCTGATGTCCTGCACGCGGACATCAGCAAATACTTTAAAGGGATTCCAGTCTCGGTGAAGCGTGGTCAGTGTTCCGGACCCAGCGTATGCGCATCATAAGCTCATGTGTCTGGAACTGAGTAAGTATCATCGGCTTTCATTAAGCCATATACTTTTTTTTTTTTTTTTTACACGAGCGTATGATGCGCTGCGCATCATATGCTCTTGTGAACCTAGCCTTAGGAGCACATCTAATCAGGTAAACATTACAGCTTTGTGATAAGGCATGCTTCTAATTGGTTCCAACAGAAGTATAAGTGATATGTGACTGCCAGTAACTGATTCACAGAGGTCTTTCAAAAAGCTCAGAGCAGTGGCAATTGGTAAGTATACTAGCGGCACAGCTAGATTCCTAAAAAAAAAAAAAAGTACTTTTTTTAATTAGCTTAATTTAAAAAACTATGTATATAAATATAACTGTCCTTTCTCTTTTAATATCCCTAACTTTCCTTTTAAAAAATAATAGAATATCAATGCTTATGTAGAACAGGGAATTGAAGAGAAATTAATCTAAAATAGGAGTCTGAAAACAGGTAATTATTTGACAGCAGTTAACTTTAGGTTTACTGTATAAAGAACACTGTGCGAATAGGGCCACACATGTTATCGCTACAAATCTCTGCAAACTAAACAACACAAAAGCTGTTTTAATCACACCTGCAGGTGGTAAAACATATTTTTGTAAAAGTTTTTTTTTTTTTTCTTAACATGTTGAAGTAAAAGAAAAAAGAAGTTGGACTATTTTATTTGCACGCCATATGTTTATATAGGTTTTGAGGGTCATTCTTCACAACAATGTCGGGCAAGGCAATAAAATAACATAAGACATAAGGACGAAATTGGCTTTTAGCCAGGTTAAGTAGTAAAGCCAAATATCATTTTATCAGAATGTTTTCTTTATTGCTCTCTGGAAACTATCATTTATAAGAAAAAAATCTGGATAAACTAGGCCATAAAGCATTTGAATTCAATGTAAAAGAGCAATCACTCCAGGGCTTACTGTGCAAACGATCGGTCTATAAGTTCTACATTGTTGATTTTCACAATGCATTCATTATCTTCAAACAGGCCTTCTCGCCTAGTACGGCTGCTCTCCTCAATTCCTCGAATATATAGCCCCAGAGCTCTAAAATAAACCAAAAGCAGATCATTTTAATCCCTGAAGAGCGTTACCAGTCATTTATATTATAGCTTAAACCGTCTCCGTGCCATGGCATACATATTTTATTACAAAGAACCATGGGCATGTAGCTCCATGCAAGCTTCTGTCTGCACTGTTGTTATATTTCACAGTTTGCCCACAAAATATCACAATCAACAAAAAAATCCAGGGGGTTATTCACTAAGGTGAGAATTTGACTGTCAAATTCGCAAACAGCGGATTCCCATAGCAAATCCGCAACAATTTCCCCATTGTAAAGTCACAACAATTTTTCAATGTTAAGATGGCGACAATTTTCCCTTAATAAAGTCGCAACTGCAACAATATTCTCATTATAAATACGCGACAGTAGCAGCCTATTGCGACGATCTTTATCTGGCGAATTCGCAGCTATATGCAACAATTTGGACTTTAGTGAATAACCCCCTCAGTGTTTTGATATTAAATGCTTCACACATGCCTGTTTAATTATATAGACCTAGACAGGTTAGTTCTCCTACATTAGGATTTGATATAAAGAAATCAGCATTTTTCTGTTAATGAAACAGAACCATTGTTTTAAATTCAGAATATAAGATATGATTTGAAAATACAAACAAAAACCAATGATAAAATTACATACAAACACATTACATTTATTATTATTATTATTTATTTTAAAACTGCAAGCTTGAACATCCTTAGCTTCCTGCACCTATATGCTGGCATTCTCACCACTTGTTTTTATGCAAAATGCTCTAAATCTCATAGATTTTAAGGATGCCTTCTGAAGGGCATCCAGCTAGATTTCATAAAACCTCTGACAGAGTTTCAGCCCTAACACTATAATCTCCAACTTTCATGATTCCAGGCATCAGCTCTGTCAGTGCTAGAGGAAACTCTAACCTTAAAAACTCAAATGAGCCTTTTCTTGAATGCTTTTGCTTTCTGTAAAGATAAACACCACATACAGTAGTTCTAATTTGGCCATAGCTACCCTCAAGACTTTTTTTTCCAGAAACATCACAAATTAATAAATTAATTTTTGCAGACAGTGATGTCCAGATGAGCTTCCTACCCACTTTTCATTGGCAACCTATAGTACAAATTTAATTGATGGAGACCTGAAACCATTGTCTTGAATTTGTTAGTTATTGTTGCATAGTAATCTTCCAGATCCTGGAAGGTTGGACTCAGTTGTCAAATCTTCCTAATAACAGTATTAAGGGCGTAATTGGCTTTTCTGAGTTTAATCGGGCGAATACCTGGAAGTTTCTCTCAGTAAGTATCGCGAGATTTGTTGTGATCGATAGCTACCGAGAGAAACTTTTTCTATTGAATATTTCCATAGAAAGGGTAGCCATATTAAACTAATGGAAAGTATGGCTACCCTTTCCATGGATATATTCAATGGAAAAAGTTTCTCTCGCTAAGTATTGATCACAACAAATCTCGCAATAATTACCACGAGAAACTTCCGGGGGTTCGTCCGATTATTAAATTCGGAAAAGCAAAAATGAGATTTTCTGAGTTTAATAAATTTCACCTTAATATAGAGTGCAAATAGAAATATAAAACTAGAGACTTTTGTAGCCTTATAATTGTCCATACCGTATATAGATTCTTTCTGACCTTCCCATACATTTTCATAATTTCTCTTTGCCTATTTTAATCCATACACTAATAAAACAAGTAAATAAGTAACTGAATAATTTAAATTGATACACAAATGTTTTATTAATTGAAGGCACATTTAAAAACTTGTGAAAGATAGAAATAATACTATCCAGGTCATTTAGGGTTTTCAATAAGAAATGACTTAAGACTCTTGTTGATACCTAAACATTTTATAACTTAATTAAACAAATTCGGGAAAGATCAGTACTAAAGAGTGTCAATGATTTTGCCCACAATTGCAAAAGATAATTTCAGTTTTTTTTGTCTGATGAACTTTTCAGTGGTCGGATTGTGTAGATGATAGATGAACATCCACTGAATCTAGAAGAAACTATGTTTTATTCCCTGCACAAAAAGTGAGTCTTTACTGCAGGGGCAGTAATTGTGGAATTTCCTACCAAGGAGGGTATTAATGATAGATTCCTTGTTAAATATATAAATGGCTGAAATGCCTTTCTAGCATGAAAGGGCATTTTTTAGTTTATTATATAAAAGACAAAACAAACATATAAATAATTATTTAGAAAGAATATACGGAATGATAATGACCGTAAACTTTAAGCCTAGCAATGCCCCTATTGGATAGCCTGTCTTTACTACTAAAACTTTCCATTATTTTAAATTTATCAGCTCTGGATGCCATTTTAAAATCTCCTATTGGGTGAAACAAAGACCAGGGCATTCAAAGTTTTAATACAATGTTATAAAGATGCAAAACCACAGTCTGTAATTCTATGTTTCTTACAGTAAAGGTCACTATCCATCTTGAACTACCTGCCCAAATCAGTCTATTCCGATTAAGTATATGCAGATCTTGACTGTGCATTTCAGTATGCCAATGTTGATAAATTATCAACAGGACTCTACTGATCTGCAAAGTTTTGTGTCATTGGAAACACAATTACAAGACAATGTTTCCAGCATACTCTTGACCTCCTATCAGAGTTAAGCAGTAGTTCAAATCGTTTCATCCCCCAGCTTCCAATGCTTTTATTCCTGTGTGTTCTGTAACAATTGTTATTGTTGATAAAACAAGTAAACGCTCTACACAAAGTAAATGCAATGAGTTTTCCATCTTTTTATGGGTTTTAATAGTAGAGTGTTTGTTGATCAACTTGCTTTGAACACTTGCATTAACAAGCCATATTTAAACACTGGCTTGTCATTGGCTGGATGCCTTTTGGATGATTTAGCACTCCAGGTAGATGCAGGAACCACTCAAGACTGCAGTTTTTACATAATCACAGAGCAGCCCTGCCTATCACATGCTGGATCTATGTCTCAAGCAAGATTTCTAAATCTTTTTTTTTTTTTTTTTTTTTTATCAAGTCGTTTAGCCTTAAAGGACCAGTAACATGCAAAAAAAAAAAAAAATCCATTGGGTTAGCATAGTAGTTATTCAAATACAGTACTTACAAAATTGCAACCTTTGAAGGTAAATTCATTAATTATATTAGTTTCTGTCTGTTTTTATCTTCACTGATAGCAGCCTTGTTGTAAAGCAGACCACAGTCAGTCCCATTGTTTCTATAGTGCTTGAAATAATAGATATTCCGGAAGTGTGCCTTAAAGTAACAGTATACACTTTTTACTGTAGAATGCAACTTTTTACTGTACAATTGCTACATTCTGCTGTTTTGCATGTAGCATGTATATTATACATACTTAAACGCGTTTTGTAAATAAAAGTCACCTTTATGCAACCCATAGACATAAATGGGCAATAAGTATGTACTGATTAGAGACAAATCCATGTTACTACAAATGCTGGTGATAAAATTATTAACATTTTAAGTGTGCCCGAAAGCTTAATTTTCCAAGTGGTAGTCTGGTGAAAAGGATTGTAAAATGTTGCCACCAAGTACCAAGAAGAGCTAGAAAATGTCCGCCACTGAGTCTAACGTGAGAAACAATTGTCAGAAATTATGCAAGAATACTTTATAGACAATGCTGGCCAAAATGCAACAAAAGAGTGATATTTATTTCTACTTCTTCAGGTGGTTACAGCGCCTTTACCAGTTACGGCAATCAAACCCCATCAAAGGGTTTCCCCACATAGAAAGAAACTGTTAGATACATTATGTATTGCCCCATACAGTATGTTCACCTAATAAAATATCAATGCAACCAAATAATATTTTCCGTGAAAGGCAAACAGCGCAGCTTAAAACTGCGCAAGAAATTGGCAATGCACCTATACTGCGAACTGCAGCAAGATATATGAAATCTGATTTCACACTTGAAAGCCTTAATATTTACCTTGATAGACCGGTTCCATAAATTGTCCAGTAAGACACTAAATCAGGAAAAAGCTCTCTCTATGTTAGCACTTGGAAATTAAGCATCCCTTCTAATAAAAAACTCTAGATTGGTGGTAATGCACAGCACTTAACATATTTGTGCTGCTAACTCCATATAATACACCTCTGTCTTACACAACTCTTTGCACCCCTGGATGTACAGAGGAACTTCATTAACATATTTCATAATAGAAGTTTTTTTTTATAAAGACTTTTAGCTTGTTTTCCTGATGTATAGAAAGGTCTTATTAACAAACCACCAATGTGCATGATTACACAGACTTGTTTCAAGAATCCAATTTTTCAACATCCCAAACGTCACTGAAATGGATTAAAATAAGCGCAAAAAGACAATTTTCTGTTATTTGAAAATAGATATGAAAATTATAGATTTTTTTTCTGAAACAAGCATTCATTTGCTGTTATTTTATTTGTCTGACCATATAAGATGCATGCAGATCTGTATACTACACACAATCATAGCACAGCTGTGGATGCATAATATGCAGGGTGTATTATACAGACATGTAGGATTTTTACTGTTTTGTAGCTGTGAGAATACACTTAAGCAAATAAAATAGAAGAGGATTGGACAGGCAGAGCAAACAGACAAGAAAAGTAGCTACATGGACAATTCTATGCCATCATTATCATACCAAATGGAGATTTAATGGAATACATCACTGTTCATCTGGTTCCTGCGCTTAAAATAAGAAATGAAATATGCTCTTTACACATGCTTCTTAGATATAGTCATACTGAAAGTTTAAAAGAGAGTAAACAATGTCATAAGTCATAAACAAACGTACCTTCCACTGAGAGAAGAATAGAATGGGACAACATGGATGCCCAGTGGTCCACCATCCCCTGAAATTTCCACTGTTCTGGTAAGTTCACTAAATAAGAGAATGAAAAAAAACACAACACATGGGTTTTACTGAAGCAAGAGCAGATGAAGACTTTTACTACAAAAAAACCTTAATGCCATTTAGTGGATTTTGAGGCTAATGGTATTACTTGACAGTTCATTGCAGCAAAACGAATAGTTCTCATTGAGCATGAGGTTTGAAATGAACATTTTTATATAATGGAGAAGCTGGCATGCTTGACCAACTTCAAGATCACCATTCACAGAAGCGGATGATGAAGAGTTTCATTATACACTTCTTCGGTGCTGGAAAAGCCACCAACACACTGCTTGAAAAAGAGGTCATGTCAATTTGCCAGAGACTTCTATTATTGCCATTTAATTTAAGGCCTTGATATGACTTCTCACCTGCCTAAGCAGCAGTCATGATAATACAAGTGAACATGCTCTGACCCAGCATCCATCAGCATTGCTTGTAATCAGCATTTCAATGACATTTTAGCACAATACAGTTAATGAAAAATGTTTCTGCACAATTT
>WMED01001043.1:13951-29702 GCA_019650415.1 Pipa parva
ATATATATATATATATATATATATATATATATATATAAAATTTATAGAAGTGTACAGTTTATATTTGCACAAATATATGATCTTTATTAGACAATGTTAAAATAGCCTCAACTAGTAGGTGATGGGAGAAAATCTGAAGAGTTTGACCATCACCACTATGGTCCTCAAAGACAATCTACTCTATATGTATATATATATATATATATATATATATATATATATATATATATATATATATATATTCTGCAAACAGGACACCATACTTCCACATAGAAACACAGTGCCCGTTAATATGGAGTGAGTCACTCCTAAGTCTCAACAGTATCTAACTTTGCCTTAGGCCTGTTACTATCCGTTTTCCCATGGACTCAGTTCTAACAGAGATCACTAACAAGTGGTAAAAAACCTGCCTAATTTAGGCAACTTTCCCGACTACCCAGTAAATGCAACTGAATGAAAAATCTCCTGCTTCTATAGAATAAGAGAATTACAGCCAAATATGCTTTAATCATCATACTCTCAATAAAATGCAAACTCAGTAACTGTGAAAAAAATAGCAGAATTATTCTTAGTAGCACAAAGGTGATTTTAAATATTACTTTAGCACTCCAACGTTTTAATTAATATGAGGACACTAACTCACTCCCTTCTTTAAAATTCTTATACTCTTGGCTCCTAAACAACTTATAGCAACACATTGGCTCAGCCCATTTGCACCCACAAATGTTAAACTCAAAAGAGAAACTACTGAAAATGGTGCTGACCAAGTTGAATGCACTAGAGGAGCGAGAGAAATGCATTAAGAAATGCTTAGCTTTTAGCTGACCCCATATTCTCTCTCTATATTATATATTACTATATTTTATGGTCCTTTTAAGACCCCACACAATTTCTGAAGGATCAATTAGCTGGCATTTGAACAAATAGCTCACACCCCCCCAGCAGTGATTCTTGAACCTGTTTTAACCCCTTTTTATTTTGCTTTACACAATGCCTGCAATGCACCCACCCAGAATCAAACACTATTATGCCTCTTTCTCCAGAAACCTCTGAGACATCAACTGCATGCTACTAATAAACATTACTTATTGCCATCAAGTTAAAGGTAAATGGGATACAAGGTCAGTGGCTTAGATCTCCTCGCACATTTCCTAACGGAGCACTATGTACCTCTTTTAATATAAGTATCACATAACCTATACAACATGTCGAATGTTGTATTGAAGGCCTTTATTCCTTATTGACAAGCGAAACAGAAATGTGAATTAAAACTTTTGCTTTATGAAAGGGTATGATTACAATATTGTTTTCCTGAATGGTTACTTCCTGTTGCTCGCTTTTGCTATTATCCCCCTTTCTATTTACCCCTTACAAAAAGACGTCTTTGTTTCCCTCCTCTGCACTCACCCTCCTACTCCTCTATGGATAGAATTCCTTTCCTATCACTTACACTTTTCAACTCCAGGTTAAAAAAAATTAGTTTTAGTTAAAAGCATTATACTTTGAGTTAAAAATTAAACTTATTTTAGTTTCTGTAGCGGTCGGTTACACTCTCTGGAGATGCTACTGTTCCTGGCATGTGTGTTTCTCCAAACCTTTATTGTATTGTATAATTTGCTTTTTATTAATAAACCCTATGCAATAGCATCTTCTCTCCACTATTCCTTATGACCTATATAATGCCAGGCTGTACCTACCCCTTCAGTTTACTTTTAGTAATAACCTTGTATACTATCATGAATAAACTCCATTCAGGAACACAGCACTTTCAGATGCAATGGTCTAAGCTCTGATATATATTCTTGTCTGTGAAAATGTCAGAAGTCTTACACTTCCCTAACTGGACTGGATGAAGAGAATTGTTTTTGTTTTATTCAACAGAAAGGTGCTTTTACACTCCAACAGTATTGGGGCTTCCTGTAGTAAAAAGATTTTTAAAAATAACATATGTATTTATGGAGGAAGGGATCTCTTGATCCTAATGGTTTTCCAATAAGTATTTACTTTGTCACCTGAAGGAGAGACGTTCTGTTCATTGCAGTGTTCAAGTACAAAATTCACAGAACATCCAAAAAGCTTTTCAATTGAATTTTTACATTCTCCCTTCAATGTTACCACTAGAGTATCAACAGAAAATAATGCAAAACCACTACTGTTGTTATCTACTTAAAAAATGACCATAACTCACTAAATTGAATGGCTAAGAGGAAAGTCAGGGACTTGCATCTCTGGCCTTCAAAAATACAAGACGATTTACCATCTGCCCATTTAAGACATTTATAGAAAAATATGCTGGAAAATATTTTTCACAGTAGTCTGGCAGGCATTGTGGTAAAAGGCATAGTGCTTAATAGAGGTAAACAACCCGCATGAATGCTATGTGTTGAAGAATCATGACTGGGTATATTTCTCGTTAATTTAACCTGCTGTGCTAAATCACTCCTGTATTTCTCCACAGCTCAAAGTATGAAAGAAGTATATTAAAAATAAAGCACTAATTAAGTATATTTGTGGGGGCGAGAGGTAACAGAGGTTATTTCATAGCAAAAAACTTGATTGGTTAATCTTCTAGTATATTTTACAGTAAGTGACTCACAAAGTGTGTTCTTTCAAGGCAAATGCAAATATATTGCACATTAAACCTAGATGTTTTTCCAATGAAAATAAAGAGTATATATACACCCAGTGTACTGAATGATAAATAGAAAGATAAATAGACACACAGACTTTTGTTTTGGAAAACAAATAAAATATTTCTACACCTTAAAATCTATTTTACTCTACTAATATCACCTTTAGGTATCTGCTTTATTCAGAATACTATGTTCTAATGATTAAGGAGGTTATTCACTAAAGTCCGAATTGTTTTGTATAGGTGCAAATTCGCCAGATAAAGACCGTCGAAATAGGCTGCTACTGTCGCAGTCACGTCTTTAGAATGAGAATATTGTCGCAGTAGCGACTATATTATTGGAAAATTGTTGCACTCATCATTAAAAAAATTGTTGCGATTTTACAATGGGGAAATTGTCACGGATTTTAAATGGGAATCTGCTGTTTAAGAATTTGACAGTCGAATTTGCACCTTAGTGAATAACCCCATTTAGTCTTATTCTTCTGACAAAGGAAATATTTCCAATATCCCTAAAGCATTGTCCAAACCAACCCCTTATTCCAGGAGGGCATTACCATGCAGGGGATCAGTCATTGACCCCTTTGCTTTTGGGGGAATGCCTTTAAAGATACTGAGGGTGTGCGATGGCAGCATCATCACCTAAGGGCCCCAACTCCCCAAAAATAAGAATTAAAATCTACACACCCTTCTACATTTAATCCCCATACCATTTAAGAGGATTTAAAATAAAGGGTTTTAGTTATGACCTTCACCCACTGAGGTTTAAATGTTATTTATCCAAGTAACTCCTGCTCCAGGGTCACCGGTCATATTCTGTTCACTTACCAAGTAATCCAGGATGTGTCTGTTAAGATATCAATGATCTCTTTATCGATAAAGCATTCTAGGGGCTGTTGTCAGGTATTTAATTTGAAATTCAACGTGAAAACTGCTGTTGTACCCTGTCTGTTCAGATCCAGCAAATACAAAACACATATCATGAATTGTGATTTCCTCAATTCTGCATCGGATGAAATGGGAGGGTTTCTGGCTTTGGAAGTAAAAGCCATTTCCATGGACTACTTTGAAGTAAAGAAAGGATTGGTGACTACTTCATCTGTGAAGAAATAAATAATTTGGCACAAATACATATGTTGCTGAATGGTTTGATAAACTGAAATATAGTGGCATTATAACAATAGAAGAGCTGGGAAATATGATGTCAGCCATTAATATGAGGAGTGATCAAATCAGCTTCTCTTAATAATTTTGTTCTGACCCTATCAGATGTTCCTGTAGTTATTGGCAGTAGGTCTGGTTCAGAATGAAAGTGCAACAGGTGGCAGGATTACAATGCATGGGCAGAAGGTCTGTTCTAACCCTAGAATGTTTGGAGAAGCTAATCCTGCTGTCAATATTTGACTAAGGGTCATATTTATCAAGATGAAGGGACGGTGAAAATTCCATTTTCAACAGAAAAATGAAGATGTTCTTTAAAAAAAAAAAATTGCCAAATTTTACAACTTTTCATAAAACAGAGAAACTGAGAAAAACAAAATGGAAATAGGATGACATACTGAAAATAACAGAAGTTTCATTGGCAAAGCTTGATAAATATGCCTCAATCCATCTGGTAGGTTTGTGGCTAAGGTCAACGTTGGATCCAGAGAGGACCATTTGCTGATATAAAGTGTCTCTTAAACTAAGCCATGCTTTCAGGGAACCTGTATTTTTTTTCCATGCATTCCAATGGCCACAAAGAAAGTGAGATGGTCGTACTGCCAGGTAAGTGATCCATGTGAAATAACTTGTCGCCCCAGTCCACCATAGCTATAGGTGGTGAATCTGGAAAAGATGGGTGTTCTGTTCTATTATAAGGCTGAATATTGTTTCTATGTTCTACTTTTCAATTAGACACAGACCTCCTATTGCATATTTTATATAAAGAGAAAGTCTGCAGGTCCTACATCTTATTTTGCACATTTGCTTACTCGGCAGCCAAGAACTGATACCTTAGTTTGTCATTTTTGCTACATATAGATTTTTATTCTCTTTTATACTTTAAATGCTTTTAGATTTTAAAATGTGCATTGGATTTGAAGTTGACAATAGTTGCAGTTCCATAAAATTAAACACAAGAGATGCATTTTTAATCATTTCCACTTCAAAAGTAAAGGAATGAACCTTCACAGCAAAATGAAAGGTAAGTGCAATATCAAATGTCTGCGCATTATAGTAAGATCAAAGTCTCTGTGTCACTGCCCCCTTATACCTCAAACATTGTAATATGTTTCTTCTGAAATCTACCGTAGTATGGTTCCTGTTAAACAGATAAAACTAAATTAACAGTTGATTATTACAGAGTTAAGCAGACAACTGTGACTATTGCAGTTGTGAAATAAAAGTGAAATAGAAAGGATATTAATTAAAGAATAAATAAATAAATATGCATGGACACGAAAGTAAAACTGAACCTTCTAAAAGACATTCCCTACACAACATCAGGAAATCAACTATCATAATACAGGAACTGTTGCTTAACCAACTTCCTGTAATTACCAAGTTGAATTGTTTTCTGCATGTTATCTACACAGGGTTTGCAATGTAATTTATTATGAATGAGGCAATTTACAACACCTCTGCCCAAAGAATCCACTAAATGATAGCATTCATATTCTCTGTGCTGATGCCTGATAGATACTTTTAACATCTGAGAAAAATGCAGAATGTAGTGATATTTGAGGTATGCGCAGTCATGAATATTGTATTTTGCAAAAGTGTACCTAATTCAAGGCATTATCAAAGAATACTTTTCCTTGTGCAGCCAAGAAATGTATAGTCTTCTGGATCATTAATAGGTGAGCCAGGTGAGCCCAGGTACACCATAGTGTACGCACACGACTTTGTAAAATGTGTAGCCAGGCACCATTATGCTGAAGGTGAGGTAACGATACCCAGCTGTGACATCATTGCGCAGACAACACCATATAAAGCGTGCTGCATACACTGATGGGGTCCTGCTTCAATTTAAAAATAAGAACATGGCTATCCAGCTGTCCACTGTATTATACAGGACTAATAATTGCAAAAAAATATAAATTCCTATTAAATAAACATAAGAGTTATATATACATCAAGTTTCATTCTAATCGGGTGATCCTGGGAATCAGACACGGTAGCTTGATACAATGCCATGGTGAAACACACATATGGCATCCCAGCTCCAAGCCCAGAGATAATGTCGTGTATACTCCAACCAGGCAAAAGGACCCTGTTATAATGGTTAGTCAGCCATGGAAACATGGACAGACCAGGTTTAAGGCCTTGTGGGACGGTTGTAGAGTTGCACACTGACTAACCTCCTAGGGTCTTGTGTATACTCCAACCCCAGTGGGATCCTTTTGTAACGGTTGGTCACCCATGGAAACATGGACAGACCAGGTTTCAGACCTGTTGACAGTTGTTGAGTCATGTACACATAGACTAAAGCCCTAGGGTCCTGGTGAGCAAGTTGTCTGCCATATATAAACAAGCAGAGGGGCATACACAACTCTGTAAAAAAAACAAAAAAAAACAAAAACAAACAAAAAAAAAAATTCACTGATTGGGGAAGCTCAATGTGCATGTGTTACAATGCATGCACTTTGAGCTCCTTAGCCTAGGTGTGTGATCATCTTCATGTGTGCGTGTGCATGCGCGATCATATGATCACGCCTATGGTTATCGCAGTAGGAAGCAGCTTACTTGTCAATCAAGTAAACCAGCTTCATATTACAGGTGCACAAAACAAACACTCTAGCAGGATGTCGGTTTGGCAGACAGAGGCATCGAGGGAAAGCTCTGTAAAGGTAATATTTTTTTTAATGAATGTCTGTCTGAAAGATGTTAATAATGGCTTCCTAATCTTTATTAAATAATGTCACTTCAAGCTGATGGGTGCACTTTAAAGTGATGTATTCTTGTAATCTTGTACTGTATTGTTTAATGCAATATTTCAATGTCTGTATTTTATTTTTATTCTGAACTGTACAGCGCTGTGTATGTTTGTGGCACTTTATAAATAAAATTATACCTACATAATATGGCATAAACCTGGCAGTTTTTCACTCTTGCATCTCTTCCATGGACCTGGGGGCAGTTGCTATCCTACACATAGGGCAAAATTTACAAAACTCGAAAAAAAAAATCGACTGAGAAATATTAATTTATATTTTTTGATCGTTCACCCATTTGTTCATTGGAAAAAAAAGAAAGAAATCGACCTTTTCGAGTTTTGTAAATTTCACTCTTTGGGGGGAATTCACCATAGTGCGAAGTGAGGTCCAGATGTGTGTGTGTGTGTGTGTGTGTGTGTGTGTGTGTGTGTGTGTGTGTGTGTGTGTGTGTGTGCGCATTTGCATATGTGTATCTTTATTTATAAAGTGTTGCTAGGTTATGCAGTGCTGTACAATTCAACAATACAATTATTTATTTATAATATTAACAGACAAAGGATAAGGGGGCAATTCATCAAGCAGCGAAGTGAGCTACGATGTGTTCGGCTCACTTCGCCAATAGTAGTATGTGCATGCTGATGTCCTGTACGCGGACATCAGCATGCGCATTAAAGGGATTCCCGTCTCGGCAAGGCAACTCTTTTGTTCTCACCGAGATGGGAATTCCTTTAATGTGCATGCTGATGTCCGCATACAGGACATCAGCATGCGCATACTACTATTAGTGAGCCGAACACATCATAGCTCACTTCGCTGCTTTATGAATTACAAGTGTTTAACATAGTATAAGTCAGTTAAATTACAAGTGCATCAATCATAAAGATAAATCACATTTTAAGTATCAGGCAGGGAGGATGGAAGGTTCCTATCCCCCAGATCTTATAATCTAAATAATGATGTTTAATTTTGTGGTCACTGCCTCTTTCACAAGCAGGAGAAACCCTTATATTGTAGAGATCTAGACAAGTTACTTTGATGCCAGGGGGAGATATTTTATATCAATGTGTGAAATAGCAATAGGAATAAACAGATCAATCACATGCATTTGTACAATCCAGACAATTTCCCCTGTATCACTGAAGGATGGCTGTTTTGTACTTTTGTCTGGGAAACTTATTACTAAAATATATTCCATCATTCAAAGAATGTGATGTTTTCACCACAAGGGAAACTTCATCCGATATCTAAATTATGCTCACCTGCAAAGGCCAGATTCTGCATCACAAAATGTCACTATTTATCATATGCAAAGTACCAGACTGCATTATTCATTTCACCCACAGATAAACAATCTCCTGTAACAGTGAGCTCCACATTAGCAACTGTGTGTGCATATGTTGTATAGGAAGTGTCATTTGAAACATATATATCTTTTAGATTTGATGATCTGCAAGCAATCCCACAAGAAATATATACATATATAAGTTAATTACCTGTAATTGCTGTTCATGTGAAATATGCACACAGTGTATATACAGCTAGACACAAATCCAGTGTATTTATATGTACAGAATGCAATGCTATAACATCTAATCAATAAAAGATAATTTAATGACACCAATATATATATTTTGTGAGAAAAGTAAACTATTTATCCCCCCCCCCCCAAAAAAAAAAAAAAAAACCTCAAAACACCATCTCCTTATTTGTTATGCTAGATTAGAGGGAAGATGATTTTTTTTTTAATATAGTAACATGTTTAGTGGGAGAAGTTTAGTACTACTGAATGCAGATCAAGCCCAGGAATGCACATAGTGGTAATAAAGCTATGCGCTCAATGTACATAATTCAGCATGTAGAATGTAGACCTATTAACATTATGACCATTCCAGGCCTTGATATGCAGTCAGTAGCACTGTAAAGGCTATTCATTTGTCTGAATTATTTTATTCAAAATAATATACAGGTAGTCCTCGACTTACGGCGTTGATCCGTTCTTACGCGGCGTCGTAAACCGAATTTCGATGTAAGTCGGATCATACGTTCATACAGTATGGTTGCACGCAGTTCGACTTACGTCGCAAAACCATGTAAGTCGGAACAAGCCATCGTATAAAGCGTCGTAACCCCGAAACGACGTAACTCGAGGCCTTCGTAACCCGAGGACTACCTGTACAATACTAACTGTTTAAAATATGTTTTATTCAGTAAATGTTTCCTTTTTTTTTTTGAAACTCCTGCTACATTAACCAACGGCGCCAACTGTACGGTTTCTGTGACTAGAGAAATTATTATTTTTTTATAAACTTGCTATTTTGAAAGTACTGTTTTCTTCCTTTACACAGGTCTCTTGTCTGAAGGATGTCCCTAATAACTCCCACCAGGCTGCCCTGTAAAGCCTGTGTCGCAGTAATAAAGCAGGACAAACTTGCTGCTGCTTTTGTTATTCTGAATGGTCCGAAAACTTCCCCATACAATCACCAAAAGTACTAAATCAGTTTGCTCAGTGCTAATATACTTTGCTAAATTTTACACAGTGTTTTAGGCTGGGTTCGCACAAGCACATTTATATGTTCCGCTTCTAGAAAAGCACGTCCTGAAAAAACGCCGGCAAATTCAGGTGTGTGAACACTCCCTTGGCATTTGCAGCTCCTCCTATATGGTCACATTCTTCGTGTTGCGTGCTCTCGAGTGCAACGCTAATGTGGCCAGAGTAGGTAAGTAGCATAGGGCTTTGCTGCGAGCATTTTTTTTTTATATATATCTGCAAGCATATTTGGTCTTATGTGAACCCGGTCTTAGACAACAACATTTTTGATGATACTGGCTCTTTAAAGGAATATTACATAAACCATCACCCCCTTGGACTTCAGTTACTAAAATCTGTTTGGCAGATCAGTTTCTGCAAAGCTAGTTTCTCACTGGTGTAAGTGATATGAACCTCAGTCTGTATCAATTATATGAACCTTACACGTTTTTATTAATAGAAAGTCAACACATCAGTTCCTCAAAGCCCTACTTAGGATTTAGAGGACCTACCTCTCCTTAGGCCTCACCAAGGGTGCCTATTTTGTGGATTTATAAATCTATTCATTATTTTATACATATGCCATTCTTTATATTACCAACATCCATATCTCATTAGGGAAGAGCACTTTAATATCAATGCTAATTTGCCGTTTTTCTTAACTATATAAAAACAAGTCCAAGGATGCAAATATAAGCTTAAATGCTATCACAACAATTGCCTAACGCTTTTACCTATCTGGGTCTCACCATACACTCTGCCAAAGTTTCATGCAGTTAACACTGTAGCTATACACAGGACTCTGCTGTTACTTTTTGGGCCCTATAAAGCAGATGTGAAATCAGCATCAGATTATTCAGCATCAGTTATTGTTTAATTTAGTGCATAAGACTACAAGGAGCAATATAAATAAGAATTGCAAATTCTACACCTGCACCACTGAAAAAGAAATGCATCATAACTCCTGTAAATAGGCACTTGCATTGTTCATCTCCAATGTATGCATCTAAAGTGCCATGTTGATTGCAAGCTCTGAAAGCTTACATCATTCCATTTATTGCATCAAACTGTAAGGGTGAGTTATGCCCAGTGTTAGTAAACAAAATGGAAGGTAGAGGCTACTTTATCTTACATGTGATAACGGTGTGGTATTATAATTCTGGGCAGTGGGGGTAATGTAAAATGTGAGTGGTCCCTCTCTGGACCTGGGAAACATATATCAAGCTGTAAAAGGAATTTGTGTACTCAAGAAAATGTACCTATTTCTTTCTTTTTTTTTTTTTTTTTTTATAAATATATATTTCAGCCAATAGACACTCAAGTTACTAGCAAACAGAGGAGTAGTGGAAGTATGCAATAAAGGGTTTAAAACTGTCTTTGCACATCTCACAATATTTACTTTCTGTTAATAATACTTTAACATAAAACATGTCAAATATCATCGCAGTACATTGTAGGTAAGATTTATACAAAATAAAGAGAAAAAAATGAGCTAACTCTGTGACACAATTTGTTCTTGCCTTTAGAAATGTACTGGTTGATATTTTGACTGGCCGTTGAGAACCGCTGGGAGTCTGGGCTCTGAAACTCAAAACACACAGTCAAAGCCTTCTTATAATAACAAATTAAACATGGTTGGAAATGTCAACATTAATTATCTGGCACTGCATCACCTAGAGCATTGAGATCCACCTTAAGTGATCATAATATACATCAATTAATTATCTTACATGAACTAATAAAAAGTCATAAAATCATTTTGAGCCTGCAGTTTTCTTTGACAACCCACCCAGACCTCAGGTGCTCCCTGTTATGCGGATTTAGCATACCTACTTTGAAAGGTTGTTTGATTTTTATTTTTTTTTTAAATATAAATAGCAAACCTGCTTACAAGCAAAGATAAGCGAGAGTTGCACACACATGGGCATTTATAGATGTTACATTTAAATGCAGTGCAAGCATTGGAGTAATAATTATTTTTGTTCTAAATGTGGCCGTACCAATAGAGACAGATATCCATTTCTGGTTTTCCTAGGGGGCTATGGGGCTTACTGAAGGCTCATAAAAAGAAGTCTGTGAGCTGAATGCAGTTATGTGAGGTAATCAGACTTGTTTGCTGAAAATCTGTAAAGGGTAAGGCTGGAGGAAGGGAAACCATGTGTTGTGTGTTGATAAGGTGAATTAAAGCATTGTCCTTTTTTCCAACAAATACATAATTGATTATAATCCAAAAGCACTAGTCTCCTATCTACATCCTTTTTATATATATATATATATATATATATATATATATACACATACCTATCGACGTTCCATGGGGGGACAGCATGGCCACCCCACCCCCAATCAGTGACGTGACCAGGGGACCTCCTACTAATTTCTAATTAGTGATATCACCAGTGCACTGCCCACTTTACTATGGTTGACTGTGTACTGGTGATATTGTGGAACATTGCCAGACATCAGTGAAGGGTCGGAGAGGGACAGAGTCTGGACTGGTACCAGGGGACCTGGTAATGGGAGGCTGGACCCACAAAATGATACAGTCCCAAGGAATTCAGGATACTTGGTGGGGTAAGATATAAATTATTATAAATGTTATTGGACAGTGATATCCAAATTACCACCTTCAAGGGATTGTTTGGTACCAAGGCCCCTCATAGTGCTTCCTAGGCATCCTGCCACCAAAAGTCACTTCACTTTAAGGTCAAAAAACACCCCAGTAGCCATAAAATTCATGCATTAAAGAAACCAATGAACAGCTACCAATCTTACTGGATTAAAATGCTTGTAAGTATTGGATGGCCATGTGACTCACCAGCAGGGGAAGGGAGAAATGCTCTCATAACTGTATAAAAAAAGAATAGAATCTAATAGGATTTAAATATCTTCTTGGAGTTACTACATACTGTATATGGGGGGCGTGGGTGGGGGGAGTCTCAGGGCGTCAATAGGGCCAGGACCGCCCTTGGTGCCAGCCCATGATCGAAACAAGAGGATGGAGATCCCTGCCTCATAGAGCTTACAATCTAAATAGGAGGAAGATTTACATAAACAGATAGGAGGGTAACAAGTACAGTAGCATAAAGTGACAGTTCATTTGGCTATAGGTGCCAATTAATTAAGGAAAAAAAACATTTTGAATAAATAGTTGCATAAATATAAAATATAGACATGAAAACCAGTGCTAGTGCACTAAGAGGTAAGATTTTAATTTAGATTTGAAGACATTGATGGATTGCTCTTGACAGAGGTAAAGAGGTATAGAATTCCAAAGAGAAGGGGCAGCAAGAGAGAAGGGATTAAAATGAGAACAGGCAATCTTGGCGAGGGGTTCCCAATGAAGGTTGCCTTGCGGAGTTGACGGCTAGACGCATACAAGCAAACAAGGGAAGAGATGTAGTGAGGGGCAACAGAATGAAGTGATTTAAATCTCAAAAGCAGGACACTGTAAATAATATGTTTATTAACTGGGAGCCAAGTTGCAGACAGGAGTTGTGATGGATACTTCTGGGGAGAGAGGGAGATTATTCTAGCAGCATAGTTTAGGATAGACAGGAATGGTAAAGATAGGAAACTGGAAGGCCATATACGTAGAAGGGCATTGCAATAGTCCTAGCGGGATAAGACAAGGGCATGCATAAAAGTGTTACTAGTGTCCTGAGACAGAAATGGATGGATCTTGGCAACTCAAAATACACTATTTGAGCTCACTATCCTGACAAAGCACATTTTTCCACCTGAAGCAAAGCACAACACTACTTTTTATACAGTTTGTATTCTATAGTGTTGCCGGCCTAAGTATACAGAGTTTTACACCTTTGTTAACAAAAGTCCTAATCAAAGGGGCGGATGGTGCTGCCAATATCTTTTCATGTTAAGTGCATATCACAGCATATGCACAGCCAAGTAGCTGATCAATGTGACAGCATGGTACATGGAAGTTCAAGTATTATCAGATGCTTAAGCAAAAACTCTTCTAAACTGTGAAGTACATCCAACTGCAAAAGCTTCCCGTTGTCTTCTATTACACTGACACAAACAGATAGCATACAGTGAAAGTGTAAAGTGCCACTACTTACATGCACCAATGCTCACACAACCAAATACTCATTAACGAAGTAAGTAATATTGTAGACTGTCTATTAAAGTCTATTTCTCTACATGTTATTACATGTGTTAGAGGTTATCTTTAAATAAGAAGATGGCACTTGTTCCTTAGTAGTAGAGATGATCCCATGGTGTTATACTCTACACACACTTCCATGTTCTGTCTTATAAAAAGAAGTCCTTTTCTACCTGGGATCATTCAGATAGCAAAAGTCTATTCAGCAGATTTTAGTTTAAAAAGAACCAAGGGAAGAATGCCTCTAAAATCAAGGATTATGCAGTTATGACCTCACAGTAGAGACAGGAAAATATATAAAAAAAACAAACAAACAAACAAAGCTATCATCTCTCTTTATGCATTGCTATTTTAGTTATTTGCTATAGTAAACAAGATTAACAAAGGATTTATGACAAACCCTATATCTTCAAGCAACATATGAAAGCAGAATATTATGAAGCTTATTGTGTTAAGGTAAAATGTTACAGCAATAGATTCAGTTGTAATTGTAATGCTAATTTTAGATTGTAGATAAAATCTACACTTTTATATTAACAATGATGTCTACAAAGCAGGCTTCTGTAATGTATTGTTATCAGATTTTAGAAATAGCAGCAGCTAACCCCCTGTTTGTATAGATAGAAACTGGACAGTACAAAGTACAGAGCCATTAAGTTTGAAGGTAATAAAACCAGCTTCATGGCATTAACATTGCCACCTCCTTCCATTCCTAGCAAGATCTGCAGTTGTTGTTGCCAGCAACAGGCATCTACAATCGCAGTCATGTCTTTATAATGAGAATATTGTCGCAGTCGCAACTTTATTATGGGGAAATTGTAGCAATATTAACTTTAAAATATTGTTGTGACTTTACAATGGGGAAATTGTCGCGGATTTGCTATGGGAATCCGCTGTTTGAGAATTTGACAGTCAAATTCGCACTTTAGTAAATAACCCCCTGTTTATTTAATAAGGTGCTGGCAGTTGCTGAGCTAAAATTTAACCTTAAAGGATAATACACCTTTATTTATTTATGCATGTGTGTATTAAATCTAAAGGATCCCAAATATGCTAAACATTAAACATTGTATCCAGACTCATATGTTTCCAACAATGTTCCTTTATTCTCAAATACCATATTGAGGAAGTAAACAAACAAATATCATTGTATAATAAAGAGTCATAATAAAGAGTCAAAAACAGACTGGGTGTATAATCCAATAAAATCTGGGAACAAGACCTCCGGATATTGCTAAACGCTAACATCCAGCTTCTTCCAACATTAAGTACTGTAGAGTCCCACAGCATGGTGTAGGATATAATCCTACACTGGTCACTCAAAGTTAAAATACACTTGGTTTATAAATGTCAAGTAAATCAGACTAAAATGGCTGAGTCTGGTTATGCTTTTTATTTATCTGTAGATATGCATGGAAAAAAGGGGGTAGCATTCTTTTAGATTAAAATTGTATCCATACATTAAAAGTAAACAGTGCCCTATAGTGGTCAAACCGTGAAAAAAAACTGATGCAATGGCTGAAAGCCTAATGTGTTTTGTGTGATTCTGTCTTAGGCCAGGTTCTCACTGGTGTGTTTACACTAGCACATATACGCTGCGCTTGAGAAAACAAAAAATGCACGCCGCTAAACCCTATGGCACTTACCTTCCTCCAGCCACACCAGCATTGAGAGCAAGAGCGTGAGAGCGAATGCTTCTTGTCACGTATTTCCTGAGCGTATGGATGCGGCACAAAGAATGTGTGCAAATAGGAGGAGCCACAAACGCTGACAGAGCGTTCACACTGTGTTGGGATAATACAGCAGAAAAGTGCTTCCTGAAGATATGCCAGCCTGAATTTGCCAGCATATTTTTAGGATGTGCTTTTCTAAAAGTGCAGTGCATAAATGCTCTAGTCTGAACCTGACCTTACCAATTCAGCAAGTCGTTCTCTTTACAAGCAGAGAAAAAACATTATTCTCCATGCAAATCTTACTCACATGTTTACATTGTTACCTCATAAACATATGTCCTAGGATCCTATTATTCTGATACTATCCCCAATCATCCCTAAGGGGTTGCAAAAGAATCAGATGACAATCAGATCTTTAGATGCATTAGTCAGGTGTGATTTAATATCACTTCCTTTACATCTGTCGCATTACCAGTTTCAATTTTTCAAAGTATGTGTCGAACTACACTAAATTCCAGAGTTGGCTTTCCCATTAGGCCTAAGCAAAAGTCAGGAAAGGATCTTATGTTTCAAAGAACACCCAGATATAGAGTTTTTCTTTCACAGAAAAATATCTTACAACTGCATTAAACTGTAAGTAAACCCTATTTATAAAGGTTGCCCCATTAAAGTATTGTAAAGTAGAAAAACGATGAATGAAATCCTCACTCACCTTTTCATTCTACAGAACTTGTTATCCCTCTGTAAAATATTCCTCCTTTCTGTAGAGTATGAGGCCACACCCCCACCCCTCTCAAATTCTCTGTCTTAAAAACAGACTTTGTCCTAGTCGGAATTCAATGCTGCAGGGCTTGTGCAGTGAAAGGAAAGTATCAG
>WMED01001044.1:2813-24573 GCA_019650415.1 Pipa parva
GGGGGGGGGGGGGGATGCCTAGGGTGCCTATAGGGCCTATAGTAATGTTTTGTGGAAAACCTGCCTCATGGTTTGTTTCAACATTTATATCTCAGTAACAACATTTGACGAAAAGCAATCTAGAAACACGTCTTAAATGAAGTCTAATGTGAAATAGTGATTGCCGGATGCTGACCAGATTAGCCATTATTTGTATTATATATTATATATATGTAATAGTAACTTTTGAAACTAGATTAAATGGTAAAACCATGAACCAGGCCTTTCCATTTCTATTATATTTCCTATCTGTCTTTTTTTTACCAGGCAGGTTTGCTACAATGTCATGCCATGGTCTTACTGTACAAGTGTGTGAATAAAATATTTGAGAAATATTGTACATATAGTTTTATACACCCCAAGTGGACCAGATTCTGCAGGACAGTCCCAATCCCCCACATTCCCCCTCAGCCTCCTACCTAATAGCTAGTGCTGGGCCCCCTATTCCCCCTTGGCAGGTTGTGAGGTATGCAGCTACAATCTGGGGGTTTCGGGTTTAACCAGTATACATTGACAGCTTTGTATGACATTTATCATTAAGAGGGAAATCATAAAACTAAGCTGCTGATCTCTAGTGGATCACAGCCTCAGCAGTTTTAAATGTCTGTCTACAAATAATGGCTAATCTTGCCAGAATCCGGCAATCACTATTTCACATTAGACTTCATTTAAGACGTGTTTCTAGATTGCTTTTCGTCAAATGTTGTTACTGAGATATAAATGTTGGAACAAACCATGAGGCAGGTTTTCCACAAAACATTACTATTGAGACTGTAAAACTAAAAAAAAAAAAAATACTTTTTTGTCCTATCTGTTTAACTGTTTAAATTAAAATTGGTTGAATCGGTTTTACTTAGCTACCAAACCTTCAGCTCGTTATTTAGTATAAAACAAATATATTGCCCTGCTTCCCCAAGTGGCATCCCATGGGTCCTTTGCTGGTGAGGTCCAATTCAGGTCCATTGTTCTTTGTACAAAGGATGGCCACCATAACACCTTCCTTATGACTAACAAGTCTTCTCTTGGGTCTGGGAGAGCTCTTGGTAAACCACAGTTGTACTGACTCTCTTGCAAATAAGTACAACACTCCATTAAAAAACAAAATAACAGTGTAACAGTCTAGAAATGTTACCAATGTGTGCCTAGGGTTAAGGTTTCTACACAAGCAGATAATAGGATAATTATGCAGGTATTTAAAGGCAATGAATATAATGAAGTATTAACAATGTATTCACATTTTTTTGTTTTGGTATATTGAATGAAATAATGAGAAATCTCTCCCTCTGGAACCCCAAAAAGCAAAAGAGAGGTAGAAGGAGGTTATATCAGGGCTAGTAAGGAATGGAAAGTACTGGGCTGCATGGTGGTGATGCATGCACATGAAGCGTGTCCCTATCATGCGGCCAGCAATGCACGTTGCCCCACTCTCTTGGTCCGTCAAACCTTTGCTGGGAGGGAGACTAGTCCTCATACAGCAAAGGTTAGGAACCACTGTCTTACAGCTATGTGGTGTCAATGATATAAGTAATGAATTCCCCAGAACTGAACTGATTTACTTGCTTTACTTACGCTGACAGCATATATTTTCTTTTTACTTTCAGTATAAAAAATATGAGTGGTGCACAAGGCTTTTAAGCACTTTTGTTAGTCAGTACATATAAACTATATATTACATGTACAGTATAAACACACACAATAAGAATTTGTGTTATATTAACCCTTATTTTTCACATTTTTTTTAACACTGTATGTTTCTGTTCACTGATTAATGAATATTCTGAAAAATCAGCAGAGATTACTAAAGCCTCTTAGCTCCAAGGTTATCAAGCTTCCTTCTAGACTCCTCCTGAACAGAGAAGGCAACTGTGAACTTTTTTCATTTATCATATAGTTGTTTTTTTTTTAATCAATTGTTATATGCTCTATTTCTTTACCGGATATGTTTAATGCACAGAGGAAATTTATTTGATTTTCTTTTATTTAATTTCTGGCAAATTGTGGTATTACTAGGTTTCGCAATGCTGTAAGTAATGAAATTGTATGAGATTCTATGCTTGGAGTGCACTTTCCAGAAAGTTCTTGTTATGTTTTAAAGGGCAGTTAAAGTCACATGCTGGCTGGCAAAATGCCAACCAGCGTGTAATTAGCTATCTTAACTATTTTAGGCAGGCAAGAGGCTTGCTGAGCTCTTTGTTCTAATAGTGAAAGAAGAGAACAGCACCACCACTGAAAGGTCTTAGGAATGACCCATCTGTCTATGGCACAACGACTGTCTGTGCATGTATAAGCCTCTCTGAGCCTTTTGGCCTAGCATATCTTTTAACGCTGGATCAAAGGTTAGCATGCCAATCAGCCTGTGACGTTAGCTCCCCTTTAAAATGTTTCCTGACCTCTTTTTCTTCAATGCCCTACCCGCAGTAGAGCCACAAGAAATGGTATAATGTGTCAACAGCGCACAGGGGAATTCATTAATGAGGCAATCTTTAGAGGTCTAGGAACCCATAGCAACCAATTATCTATTAGCATTCACTGATACAGGGTAACTACGATAGTGAAAGCCAATCACTGATTGATTGTTATGGGTTACTAGACCTCAGTTAAAAGACTTGCCCCTGTGGATGCATTTCCCTGACAGATTTTAAGAGTTTCAAAGCTAAATGGAGTTATAGGAGGGGAGTGAGTGTGGAGGGTTAAAAAGGTTAAATTGTAAATTAGAGCATGAAAGGTAAAAAAATGGCTTGAATAGAAAGCAGAGCAAGGTAAATACTGGGTATTTTACAGGGGTGGAGCCCCCATAGCTGCAAAAGTCACAGCCTACAATGGGCCTGCACCTCAAGTAGACCTGGTCTCTTTGGGGCACTTCAGCTTTGATCACTTATTTGCCCTTCTGTCAGCAGCCATTTCCTTCACCCCAGTAAGTAAAAGTCAGAGGATTTGGGCCTTTTTCTGTTTTGGCTGTAGGTGCTGTGGCAGCTTTGGTAAGGGGAAGTTTTCCCTGAAAGCCAAATTTATTTTTTCAGACAAATTGATTGAAAAGTTGTAGAGAATTAAACACCAGTCACTACTATTAATTGTACTATTAATTTTTTTTTTTTTTAGTATCTTTTCTTAGAAAAAGCTCTCAAAATGAGTTGTATAAAAAAGAAAACACTATACTTAAGAAATGTATAACATCGCTCAGAATGTAGTAGACCATTTCTAGGGTATTTCAGAGTAAAACTGTATTGCTGTAAATGCTGGCAGTGAGCGAGGGTGTCATATAATAATGATCCTGTTACTGTTTCAGAAGGCCAGGGCAGTGAGCGCATCATTACAACTTTGGGAATGATGGGTCAGCACAGGAAGCAAACTGTTCCAGCCCAGTTCCCATCAGGTGCTAGAATATTACATAATTAGTAATGGGATCAGGGCTGTAAGATGGCCTGCTGAGCCTATGCGTGTATAACCTTACAGATTGTGCCACACATCAAAAAGGAAATGAAAAATGGACATTACAGCTAATCTTACAAAGACTTTTTTTTTAACATGTTTAACTTATTATTTAAGTGCAAAGTTCAGAACCAGAGACTGTTAATTATTTTAGTTCTTTACTTGACATGAAAAAAATGTTTTGACAATATTGATTTTTCTTGTAAAAAGTTATTTATTTTTACAACGTTCAGTGAAATGTAGTGACATTCGTCTCCCTGTATAATACACAGCTCTTACTGTGAACTAAATCCGGCTTCTCTGCTTCTCCAATAAACCTTGGATGGACCAGAAGAAAATCAGCAGACTATATACTTTGTCTGATTGGTCCAGCAAAGCCTCAATGAGAATGGGCATTGTTTATGATTTGAACAGCACACAGGGACACAAATTTAACACTGATATTATACATTGTACAATATGTATTTGTACATTAAAGAACAAGAAAGTGTTGAATTGTTTTTGTAGTTAAGCCTACTGTACAGAGTACTGGGGAAAATGTTATCTTTGAATTCCTGATTTGTGTTATTTTAGGTTTATCTTCTTTGTGACTGCAGTCATGTCTTATCTGTTAAATAAACACCCACCTAGTCCCATTTTTTTTTCCATGTAGAAATTAAGATAATAAATTAGGAAGTGCCCCAGAAACCACAATTTGGCTGCTACCAGCAGAGAGAGAGGCAACACAAACCAATAAAAATTAGCAATTCAACCTTATGTATGACATATTTACAATAATATAACTGCCTCGCCAATACAAATAGGAATTTTCTTTTTCTGGAGAACTAAAGACATTAAAAAAAGTTTGGGGGCTGAAATTCCTTTTAATCGCCTACATACACACAACAGTTAATATATTTACAAATATCCAGTCTAAGGTGTAGGTGTTCATCAGAATAGCCTGAGAAGTCACCAATGACAAACCAGTCCATTATTGTTTGCCTGTAGCAAGCCAGATATATGTGATTGTTGTTTGCCAGTTAGGGGAAGTTTTATTGGATTTTTAAAGTGAGCTTGTTTTATAGGAAATTCTCTCAGCTGGTCCTTAATTGTTTGATTTTCCCACATACACCAAGGCCACATGTAAATGTCTTATAGCTGAGCTTAGTGTAAGTGACACAGTGCAGAAAGCTTTAATATCCATTGTATATTTTGTGCTGTATTCTGCTAACTTGTATAAAGAATATTTGACTATGCAGAGACCCACTTGAGGGTGATGCAAGTACCTCTATCCTCAGATTCACAGGTAGAGATCAGCCAGGTGCCCATAAAAGCCAGTCCCTCAACTGTGTGACAATGGGAAAACACCAGCTGGTTGGGTAAAAATGAACCCAGTTTATAAATGCTGACCATTGAACCATCCTATTGAATACTGAGTAACTTCTGTGAAGCTTGACCTTAAAGATTTAAATGCAAACTCGAGCACTGGTTTGAAAGTTATAGGAAGGTTTAATATCTGAGGTTGTGCAAAGGCCAGTGTTTTAAAATTCTACCAAGGGTATCTACATGAAGTTTGAAGTTTGTTCGCCTTGTTTGTGTTTCCTTTGAGTACTCTACTCTGGTTTCCTCCCCCAATCCTCTCACAGTCACAAGTTATATCATTTAGTTAACTGAAGTCTGATCAAACTGAATCTAGTCTGTGCCACTGTTTAGGAAAATTGGATTGTGAGCTTCACTGTGGCAGAGACTGAAGTGAGGTAATTAAACTCGGAGCAACAGTAACTGTTCTTGCTATGCGTGTAATTTTCCAATCGTCTCCAAGAAGTTAAAATAAACAAAATAATCAGTTGTTTAGGAGACTTTACGTAATTTTCAGATGGATTGTGTCCTGTTCCTCATTAAAAATGGCCTTTGATGAGCTATTTATAGCGCAGCTTTGAACTTTATGAAAAGCCTATTTTTACCTAGAACTAGGTCATCTAGGCACTGGACAGCTCTGCTACAGCCTCTCTCTGTTTGTAAAGAGTGTTGGAATGCTGGAGACAAACAGTTGTAGAACACTTAATTGTCTGGCGGAAAATTGGGAAATCTTTCTTCTTCTGCCTAAGTGTACACTTAAGGAGAAAAGTCCAGTTAATATAAGCTGTTAGAAAGATACATAGAATATAGCATAAAGTGAAAAATATCACCCAAATGCTTCAGTTAAATTGTGACCGCCAGTGGCAAAATTAGAATGAAAAAATAGTACTAAGCAAATTACTTTTGAACTTAACATCCTTGTCATTGTAGCTCTAATACATTTGAGTTCACACTAATTAGTTGCCTTATGGGCCTCACCTAACTGACCATTGTGTCTCACAAGCTCTACAGTGAGATACAGTAAGTTAAGATATCTTACTTACCTTTTACACACCCTATATAAGACTGCTAGAGTTTCTGTTCTATTTAAGTCTGTGAAGTATACACCAGCTGAGGTAATTAAAGGGGAACTATAGTCAAATGACATCTTAACATAAGCAGTAATATACCTTCGTGAAAATTGTTTCTCCACAGCAGTTGTTTCATGTGAAATACAATTATTGAGTAGGCAGCACTGCTAAACTCCCACACCAGGAAATGTGTGTGATGTTTACTGGCCAGTTTTCCATGAAAAGGTACCCTTCCCCTGAACATTTGTGCCCTACTTACTACTTGGCACATGCGCACAAGTCAGCTTTCCCTCTGTAATCTCCTGCATTCCAACTTAATTTATACGTTCAAAAGGTCAGCACACTGCATAACCAATAGCAGTCAGGCAGCTTTTTCTTCTCATGTTGCCTGACTTGCAGAACAGAAAGAGGACAAGGAGTGGGGAGGAAAATGTCAGCTCTCAGGGAAAGTAATTAAGGAAAGCAAACTGCAAGTATTATTTCTTCCCTAAACATTTTTTTTAACTCTTTGTGTCAGCAATTGGTTTAGTATAAAGGAGTTTTATATGTATTATAGTGCCCCTTTAATATATACCTCTTTTGTGATCAGTTTAGAAAAGAATGATACATTTCATCCTTTTTTTTATCTGCTTGCATCTATTAGGTAGTGTATTGAAGCTTGATTGACATAAAATAAGGCAATAACCAGTGAAAGGGTTAGTGTTGGCAGTTGTTAATGTTCTTGTTAAAAGTTCTGGTCAGGGTTGTATGTGTGACTAAGAAGCGTGTCCAAGCTGTTGCATTGTCCTTTGGATCTATGATTAAGTGTAACAAATTGGCTTTTCTCAGTTTTCCATTGTTAATTTTCCCTCTGTTGTAGAGGAGATTCTTTGTTATGCACTTATTAGTATCTCAGCGATACTGCTGTATGTATCCGCAATAACCATAGGCCTGTAAGTACAATACTATTAATTACTCTGTGTTAACCAAGGGAATATCTGATTGAAGAACATGTACAGTAGTGTTACTCTGCCTTTTCTGACTGCTGGGGAATCCATGCATATACATGGGAACTCTCGCAAGACAAGCTAACACATTTATTATTTCAACTAATTCGGTCATCTTTTAAATTTTTTTTACTCTGTTATTGTTAGAAAAATTTCATTCTGTGTTTTATACACACCAGAAGTAAAACAGTTTTAAAGACTTTTTTTTTTTTGCTGTATTTTATTGGATGCCAAATACAATGTTGAATATATAGGGGATATTATACCTTTTCTGCAATTATATGTTAATAGTCACTAAGGAGTTTTATGATCATATAAAAGCACAGCTACAAATCCCATGATCAACTATCAAGTATGTACTCCTTGAAAGAGTATACTGGTAGTTAGAGGGATGCAGAGGCAGATGGAGAAGGGACTTTGAGAAAGTGAATCATAAACATGTTCTGGGTATATTTATAAGGGCGTGTTTTTTGGGAAGAACAGAACCATTTGCACATCCTAGTCAGAAAGTGTAGTCATTAGTGCTAGTCATAGAAATGAAGCAGAAAATACAGCACAAAATAAATTCCTGCTTTCTGTTTATTTTATATATTAATTCTGGTAATACCTCTTTTCTCTTACAGTCACCAGAAGAAGAAAAATGTAAGGGACAAGTAGCATTGATTAATGTATCCCTTTTCTCCTCCACAGGGGCTTTTATAGTGTGTTGGACCCCTGGCCTTGTACTCTTGCTCCTTGATGTTTGCTGCCCACAGTGCAACATTCTCCCCTATGAGAAATTCTTTTTACTTCTGGCTGAATTCAACTCTGCAATGAACCCCATAATCTACTCCTATCGTGACAAGGAAATGAGCGCCACATTTAAACAGATCCTTTGCTGCCAGAGGACAGAGAATGTTAATGGTCCCACCGAAGGTTCCGACCGGTCGGCGTCATCTCTGAATCACACTATATTGGCTGGTGTCCACAGCAATGACCATTCTGTTGTTTAAAAAGAGACAATTAAGGACATATATTAGATCCATTTGGGCAAGGTGAAGCCCTCTGCCTCAAAGGTGAATGCTGCCAAGGATAGGATCTGCGATAATATCTAAATATATATATTTTAATCTTGAACACTAACCATCTAATTTAACCATTGTTGAAGGCAGAGGAACTTATGGAATCGGCATCAGCAATCAAACATGTCTGGCTCTCCAAGCAGTGGTTTTTCCGTATGATACCTGTGTTAAAATTCCACATCTGAACTGCCATTTCCTGTAGACACATTGGTCTTTTGTTTAAAGATATAATCCAATAAATAAAACATAAGTTTTTGTGTCCCATCAGCATGCATGTGACGGACATTATTTTAAAGTGACTTCATGACACCTGTATAGCTGCACTGCCTTTAAAGGAAAAAAGGGAAAAGAAAAAGGAAATAGTCATTTTTCTAATATAGGAAAAAGAAGAAAAAAAAAAAATGTTACATTCTCCGATACATGAAGTTTAATGACATATATTCATTAAAAAAAAATGTTTTCCTAGATCAGAGGCATTTTTTTTCACAATTTAGAAAAATACACCTACAATAAAATAAAAAAGGTGTAAGTAACAGCGCTAACATGTTAAAGTTGTATTAGTTAAAAGAAAAAAAAATTCTGAGTTTGTGTATTCTTCATTGTGCGTGGCTGGCCAGCCTGGTTTAGGCTTACACGTCACAAAAATTCAGCTAGAAATACAAATCTATGTACTGGATGTGCCTTCTGTTTTAAAGCACTACATATTTTTGTAATATCTTAAAGGGAAAGTTTAATTATACGCAAAACTACCACTAACTTGCCGTGAATGCTAAATTAATTTAGTCTTTACTGTTTTTTGATCTAGATCTGTCCATTGGACTAATATGATTTTATAGTGTAATGAATTGTTAGGCTAAAAAACACAGCACTAAAACATAGTATCGCAGAAACTAGAGAGAAAAAAAAACGGATAAAGGGCTAGTTTTATTATATAGCCACAGTAACTTGGTGGATTTTGTCTGTACCGACTGTTCCTCTTTAAGATATATATTGCTGGACAAGGTTTGTCTGTCATAGATGACTTAAAGTGATACTGTCATCAAATAAAAAGTGTTTCATTGTGCCTCATAGAATGTAGAATTATGTATAATGTAATATGGTTTGGGGAACAAAAATATTTTACTTTCATTGTGAGAAATGAATGTTTTGCTTGCATGGGGTGCATACCCACAGGTGCTTTCCGCCAGTGACAATTTGTACCCCATATTGTGGCTGGGTTTCTTGGATTCCCATCATCTGAAGAGGGCATTTACCCAATCAAAAAAATCTTATCTAAAAGGCTCCAATTCCACACTGATTATATTACAACAGTGCTGACAGTAAAGCAAATAAAACCACTGGACATTTCAAATATAAAATAAAAACATGATCTAATGTGTTAAAGAAAAATAACAGTCCATTTTAAGCTTGTGTAAAATATAAATGTGGATATTTAATTATTGAAGTGTTATGCCCATAGTTGCTGTGCCATCTGTGTTTTGGTTAAGTTTGCTTAAGGTATGTTGACCTCTCAACACCCAATGTCTTCTTTTTATGTCAGAAATGTTGTCTAGCTTTTAATGAGCACAAGCAGCCTATGAGATTCTATTTTTACCCAGAGTCCATGGATGTAGCCATTTCTAGCATTCAGTCAATAGTCAGTTTTAGGTTAATTAGAAATTAAAGGCAAAATAGGATTACTTTCAGGTGATCTAATGTATTAAATACAGGGTGTAGAAAATGTGATATAAATAGAACTGTAAATAGATACAGGGAGATCTATTGGCAGAAATAGCTGAAGCATTTTTTTAAGGCATAAGTTCATCTGGAAGTCAGCAGCCAGACAGGTTTCAGATTGAATTCCTTTTGGTTCTCTAAGAGATAGAAAACAGAAGAAAATTTTTTTATGAATCAGAGAAATGTGCAACATTCTTTGAAGACTGTATAATGTCTGCTCCTTTAACAAGTGTGCTTTCGCACTTAAAAAGAGAAAATAGTTCTCGAGTTGTATGATTTTTGTTACATTCAAAACCCAGAGTTCAGAAAGATCAATAAATTTAATCTACTATCCACTTAGACCTCTTTTACACTACCATGGGGTGATTCAGTCAAAATGACTTGGCAGGTTGCTCATGTGCAGCACATTACACTGTTTCCTATGACAATTGATTTCATGCTGCATGATAGTTTGTGAATATCAACTTGGTTGTTGTATGCTATAGCTTGGTGTATTTCAATTAGTTGGTGCTACACTCATACTCTCATTCATCCTTGAATCACATTAAAGTGTACCTGTCACCGCAAAACTCCAATACTAATTTAGGTTCTATTAATGAAATAAACAGTTTTGTAACTATATATGTATTTTTTAAAAATGTACCTTTATATAGCATTTCTTTCTGTCAGCCCTACTAGATCGTGATTTTAGGGATCTGATTGGAGGAGCTATAATGTCAATCATCATTTAGCCCCACTCATCTGACACTCAGGAAAGAAAAGTCAGGCTGACAGGGAAGATGACAGAAAGAAACGCTGCATAAAGGTATATTTTTAAAAAATACATATATATTTACAAAAATGTGTATTTCATTAGTACAACCTAAATTAGTATTAGTTTTGAGGTGACAGGTGCATTTTTAAAGATGCATGGGAAGTGGCTGCACTGCACGTCAATCAGATGTAGTGAATTTGGCTTTTCCCTACTCATGTTAAAAAGTTTATTTCAATTGAGTAACTGATGGAATGTGACACGTGCACAGAGGGCAAACATTAGTGTAAAAGATTCCTCAGGGTGGACCAACCTATTTGAATACGTTTTTAAATTAGCAATTTTCCTTAGTAATATGTTTCAGAAACTCAATCCTGACATTTTAAACATTTTTTTAGAGACTAAATTTCTAAATTTAAACCACATCTATATAATATTTTTTTAACACAAATATAAAATATATTTTTCTGCCACTGTTATACTCTGTAACCATGACTATACTGTCTTCAAGTAAGGTTGCATTCTCTAAGGACTAATGAATATTCTAGTTAGAAGCCTACTTAATTTGAAAACTCCAATCTTGTTTTGTAAAAAATATTTTCAATACCACAAAAAAGTATTTTAGTTTACATGATCAGTAGAACATTGCTGGGATAGTTTTGTTTATCATACTCTTGGCTAACTACATTAAATGTCAGTATTAATAAGAATTCAGAGGATTTCAATATGAGGTTGTGTTACCTGCATTTGCAGCTGCAGAATTTCAGATTAAAGGATGTCCTTGATTCATTATGATGTAGACTAAAAACATAGGAATTATGGGCAACTAAAAAAATATATATTTTTTTTTAGTGTAGAATAAATACTATTTATTAACTTGCATATAAAATGTAAAATTCAAGGTCCTTCTTGGTTTGTACAAACATTGCGTATTTGTTAAATTCTACCTTTGGTTTTTTTAGACCTGTGTATTTTATTTTGTTTATAGTTCCTCTGAAGTACGTCTAACATATCCTATTTGGAAAAAAAATAAACAAACCCTCTTTATGTGTAATGTTGAAATCCATAGAATGTCTTTATACTCAAAATAATGAATTCTCACACAGGTAGTGATATTTATTGGTAACAAAACAGGCGGATATTCACTAAGGTGCGAATTTGACTGTCAAATTCTCAAACAGCGGATTCCCATAGCAAGTCGGCCACAATTTCCCCATTGTAAAGTCGCGACAATTTTTTAAAGTTAATATTGCAACAATTTTCCCATAGTAAAGTTGCAACTGCAAAAATATTTTCATTATAAAGACGTGACTGTGACAGTAGCAGCCTATTGCGACTGTCTTTATCTGGCAAATTCACACTTATAGCGCAATAATTTGGACTTTAGTGAATAACCCCCTTAATCAGTCATTTGTTTTCAACAGTGTGATCGTAAAACATAGTTAACATCTGTTCTTTAATGTTCTGTACTTTCTTAACCCATTAAAGGGTCACAATATGCCAGTATATGTTTGTGTTTACAAATAGATTTGTATCTTATACAGTACATTTTAATGGAGGAGCGATTCACAAAAGTGGAGTTTGTAAACCAAAAAAAAAATGATTTTCACGTTAATAGTTTACATTTGTGTGTGTGTGTTTACAATGACTTATTCACTGTTGTCCTAAATACACAATAGTCAATTTGTCTTTAAAACATTCTTTTTATAGAAATATTAATAACCAGCCCTAATATCATATAACCTTATTTTTAAATGTAATTGCACAGAATTGATATATGAATTATAATCCAAACCAACTTTAACAGACATTTCTTTAAAAACCTTCATCATGTAAGAAATAGTTGATATTGCTGAAACTGTTTAAATACTCCATTTTTGTGAATAATGCCCATATAAAGACTGTTAAATCTGCTCCAACTTATTCATATTGAATTCACAAGTGCTCTTGGTTTGAAATGATATTGATTTGAACTGACTGTAAGAGAATGGGTTGTAGAGGAATGTAACAGGTGACTGTACAGGAGATTGATTAGAGGGTGCTGGAAGTGGTATGGGAATGCACAGGGAACGTGAGCTTTGACAGAGATAAAACACCCAGTGAACTGTTCTTGGGTATTAGGAAGTACATACATTCTGCAAAGTGAGTTTGTGGTTGAGAAAGGTCTAATTAGTTATTAGTATGAAACATTAATCCTTATGGAAGCACTTAGACTTATACTGCACTAAATTAGGAGGTTTTATAAATGCTTAGGTGATACAGGTATCTCAAACTTAAGTTTTAAGTGTTCCTTTAAATTGTAAAGTTAGCCAATGTCAAGTGCCATTACCTGTATGTACTCTCGCACACTTTTGTTTTGCACATTGCTCTGTTGTATCTATATTTTCTTTATATGCCAGCAAACCATCAGGTCTTTTAACCCTAATGGCCCGAAAATGAGTGAAATGCAACCTACTCCTTTCTTTTAGGCTTTATAAATTCCACATCCTATTTCATCTTGAGATTTAACTTTGTCATTGATGTCTGCTGCCACGCTAGCATTACTAACCATTGATACAGCTGTATCAGTAATATGTTATTTTTCTGCCTAATAGTGAGAGTGAGGTGTCTGTATCCTGCTGGACAGCCAGAGGGGGTTATTCCTACCCTCTATTATAGCAGTTAAAAACAGTGGACATCCAAGTTGCTACAAAACAAAGATCTTGCATTGTTCTTGAGAGATTTTTTCGATCGAGTTTTTCAGTCTTGATGTTTCAATAAAAGGGTAGCCATACTACTAATGTAAAGTATACTACTAATGAAAAGTATGGCTACCTTTCCATTGGAAAAACTTGAGAACGAGATAAAAGAAAAAAATCTTCAGAGAGCGGTCTTTCAAAGTTGAATACATTTTGCTGTAATAACCATTACCTATTATATTTCAATACCTGCTATGATTTCTATCTCAAATCATTTTCTTTTTCCAATGATGTGAAATGCATTCCTCAACATTTATTTGTTTTCTTGACTCTGTTTGCATGTGGCAGCTTACATTAAAGGGGAATTGTACGCTATTTATTATACTGTAAGTAGGGTATTCTTTTTATAATAAAACAGGACATAAAGTAAGGGGATAAACTAATCTGTGAAAGCAACTTTCCTTTCCTGCCTCTTAATATATATGTAGGAGGTTTAATTTAATCAACTTGGAAAAGGCCGATTTCGCCTTTCCGAGTTCATTCCCGCGAGATCTCGGCAGTTTCTCGTGGTAATTTTTTGATATTTACCAACAGAAACTTTTCAATCAAGTTCTTACATTAGTAGCATGGCTACCTTCCCATTGAAATATTTGATCAAAAAGTTTCTGTTGGTAAGTATTAATAAGGAAAAATCTTGCAATATTTACCGTGAGAAACTGCTGAGATCTTGTGGGAATAAACTTAGAAAGGTGAAATCTGCCTTTCCCGAGTTTATTAAATTTTGCCCTTGATGTTCATATGTTTCCTAAAATTTGTGCTCTGCATTTGCAAGATTTATGTGTCCCACTGATTACATTTACATTATTGCTAGCTACAGATGTCTAAGGCCAGGGTCACATTGTCAGATAGGTTTGTGTTGTTTTTTTTTTTTTTTTTTTAAATCACGTCATGAAAGAAACAGAGAATACACATCACAAAAAGCCATTGTAAGTAATGACTGTTGACTGTATGTCACACTTGTGATTCATAGAGAGGAACATGCAAGGGATGCTTTATGTCGCATTTTTTCGAGCTTACTGAGCGCAACGCTAATGCAACAGAATTATTAGCAATAGGAATTGAACAATAGTGGTCACACATGGAAGAAAATCGATGCGCAAGTGATATTATTTATATGTTACAATGAAAATGCAACGGTGTATTTTCACAATGCGCTTTAAAAAAAAAAAAAAAAAAAAACGCGCACCTATACACCAGCCTGACCCTGGCCTAAATAGGGTTATGCAGAGAAATGGGAGATAGAAGGAAGTTATAGAGCAAACAAACCCGCTGACCTTTCAATTGTATTAAATGTATGTATCTATTGTGTAACAAAAACCAGCACAGTTTAAGCAATTACCAACAACTAAACTGGATTTTAAATTAATGGGGTATTTATATGATGACAGTATTAATTAAACTACATTGGAATGCTGAACAAAAAAAATTACACCATTCTATAAATTTGACCAATGTATTTAAGAGCTGTTCCTGTTAAAATATAGAAGCCAGATTTATAATGACTGCAGGTTTTAAATAATAGAATATAGAAGATACAATTACAGTATATTGGATCCTGAGAACTAGAAGTATGGATAATGTTAATTCTCAATAAAATGAGGAAGTTATAAACATTTCCGACCTTATTGACTAAAGTCTAAATTAACCTGTCAAGCTAATGTTGCTAATAATTCAAGTCGCATCTCCAAAACGATCACAAATTCACTTCTCCTTATTTATGAAGCTACAGATAGATTTGTAGAACGAGCGGCCTGCGATGGATACAGTCACATATGTAATGTGGAGAAGTCGGTCAAATAGAAGTAGGATGCAAAGTCATGTGAATTGATATGAATTCCACTAGTGAAGTGCAATGATGACATCCTCACCATATTCCACTAACTCTATATAATGAATAATACATCTATTTCTGTCACCTTGTCCCTAGTTCAAGTTTAGTCATAGACAAACGTAGTCACAGTCGCCATTATCAATTTTGAAGAAATAGTCATTTTACGCCATATTGGAGCCCTGGCATCAGCCCCCCAATTCGCTACTCTGTTGTGAGGAAGTCAAAACAGGTGAATTTGGAGCATTATGCCTTGAAAATAGTGTGTAGAGCTCTGTAAATCTATTACTATTGTAGGTCTCCTGAATTAGTCCCATATTCGCCACATCGCAGAGATTGCTCTATAAGCAAACATGAGGAAGTGACGATCAAATGTAAATTTATAGCTATACGCGACTATTTGGCCTTTGGTCAATAAGACTCTTAATATCATGAAAACATTACTAATGATGAGAAACTCTGTCCATGTGTTTACCACTTCCCTGTTGTAAGATAGCCACAGATGCACTGACACATACAGTTATGACCAATCTAACTGGAAAGCCATTAACCAAAGTTGTCAAATAAACACAACACATTTTTTAATGTTATTTGTTCCATACACACGTAAATTACAATTCACCAACAGAAAATTTCTGTCTACAAGTGGTGATCCACCATTAGTCAATTCTAATTGATTATTTCCCCCACATACTACCTGACATTACAGATATACATTTGCACTGGTGCTACAACCCAGCCTAGCTTAATCCATCTCTAACACTGATGAGGTATAACCAGAACGAAACATGTTATGTCTGCATGTTAGATACATGTTTCTGGGAAATAAAGGGCATAAGGATTAATAAAGACATAAAGGATTAATGTACATGTTCCCTCCCACTTTCCCTGGAGCACTCATTATACCTTTACTTTTTGGTCTCTTGTGGATATGCTAACTATGTAGCAGATGCAATGTAAATATCTTCTGTTTTAAGAAGGCTTGCACTATATTGGTTGCAATGGGTTACTTTGCCAATGTATGTTTGCACCTATGTTTGTGACTTGCCACCAGTGGTAAATTTCTGGTTTTAAATCCTGTAAAGAATTATTGAACAGAAAAGTCATGACTGCATCAATCAGTACATAAGTGGGCAGCTTAAGATTTTATATTGCTAAAAGTAAAGTGAACATATGACTCAGACTGCTTGCATTCTTTATTGTTTACAGAATTAGAAAATGTATTTGAAGATATGACTCTAGAAAAGTTTAAACGCACTATAAAGTTTTTACTGCTTACTTCATTCAAAAATAAAAACAAAAAATAAACACTTCAGATCCGGCAGCAACTTAAACTCAACCACTGGCATTAATAACGTGTAAAGCTATCTGTCCAAATGGAAAAAACAAAACAAAAAGGGAACATGTCTACTTAATATATAACAAGATATTCAAAATCATTGTATCTAATGTTATTGGGCTGTAGCACTTAGAGAAATGTCCATATATGTCCACATGTGCATTGCAAGTGTAAACAAAAGATAAAAGAAATCAATAAAAAAAGTTTTTGGTTTGCGGTGTGTCTTTAAAATATTCTTGGCTTTATTCTCAATTTTTTTGTGTGTCCTTAAAATAAAAAGACCTTCTAAAGAGCTCTGCTATATGGAAATGCAAATAGCTCGAGTGCTGAGGTTTCAGTAATTGCCTTTGATATGTTCTTATCCTAATTTTATAATATAGTTTTAGGGGGTTATTCACTAAAGTCCAAATTGTTGTGTAAAGGTGTGAATTCGCCAGCTTTAGACAGTCGCAATAGACTGCTACTGTCGCAGTCACATCTTTATAATGAGAATATTGTCGCAGTCACGATTTTATTATGGGAAAATTGTCGCAGTCGCAACTTTAAAAATTATCACAGCCACGACTTTACAATTGGGAAATTGTCACAGTTGCGGAGTTGCTAGGTGCAAATTGGCGGCCATCTAAGGGCAAAATTTATTAAACTCAAAAAAGACAATTGCGCCCTTTTCACGTTCATCCCATGTAGGTGTGGGCTGTTTGATCTGTAAAAATCGATCAATAGTTTTCAATTGATTTTTACCAACTGAAACTTTTCTATCAAGTTTTTCAATCGGATTTTTCGATGGTAAGGTAGCCGTACTTTACATCAGTAATATGGCTACTTTTTTGAGTTTAATGAATTTCACCCTGTTTACCACATGACTATGGCAGCACAGACAGTCTCTGGTGGGTGCAAGTCCTAGCAGCAGGCAATGCATCATTGTAGTATGGACATATTATGGGAGGTTTATCACTTTACTTTACTGTACATTTAGGTCACATTTCATGATCCTTTTCAGTAAAAAATGTTTTTTTTATTAACAGACTTTATAGTCACACTAAATATTGAGATCCCTTTAACCAAACATATTAAATATGTGTGACAGGAGGTTACACTACCAGCCATAATTAGTAAATTGACAGATTAAACCACTTTAATGTTTGACATTCTAAATTCAATATAGATCAGTATAAATGTATATGATATAGGGGAGAGAAAATTTCAGATGCAAAAGTGTACTTGTATCTCTCCACGACTCAGAAGACAATTCTGGTGATTCATCAATGGCGGCAATCTTTCCAGAGGTCTAGTAACCCATAGTATCCAATAAGCTGTTAGCATTCACTAGTACAGGGAAGTTTGACTAATAAAATGCAACTTCTGATTGGTTGCTATGGGTCTTTGTAAAAATTGCCACATTGATGTATTACCCTAAATATCTTATATTAAATATGTTATTATTCCCCTAGCCTTTATCACTTTATCTATGGACCCTAGTTTTTCTCTTAATTTTTTTTGAATTTTGTTGTCAAGGTAGACTGGGCGGCTCTCCTTGACTATACCATCCAAATTCCTTATAGATTATTTACTAAGGTTACAGACTATTCTTGAAGTGGCCCTGGAGTGCCTGGCCTCTTCCCTCACCCTTTTATTTACTCTTATCTAAAAAGTTATCTCTGGAACTCACTGGGTAGCTTGTATTTCAAAGTGTGGTGGATCAAGATAGCTTAAATACTTTAGGAATAAAGGCTTCTCCATCACTATGTTTTGTAAACAACCATAAATCCTAAATTCAGGACTGTGTTAGCATATCTGAGCAAAGCAAATGTTTTCCAAAAAAATAACCAGTTTTCCAGTGAAAAAGTTACCCAGAGGTGAGAGTCCTTACTAATCCTAGAAACTGTAGTTGGAAGGTTGTAGACTATTGCTGATCTACAAAAGTGTTTCCTATATAATAATTATTATACAGAAGGGAAAAAGGATGTTCAAATACACTTTTTCCTCTGGTGACAATTCTTGTTGAGTGATTTGTTTATCTTCCAAGGTTATTCAGGTGAAATCAGGAAAGGCATGCTTTTCCTTTTGTTTTTTTGTACCTGATCCTAGCGCATATGGTTACTATTTGTACTGACCCCTGTGCCATAAAATCATCCAAGGTGGAGCACCAGATACAGCAACCATATGTGAGAGAGAGAATTATGCCTATTAATTATAAATAATAATCTTCTGTTACTAACACATTTTCTAATTAATTAGGAGGGTTTTTTTTTTAAATATATATTTAAAAAATCAACTTTTAAAAGGCAAAGTAATAGATCACACCAATACACCAGCTGCTATTAATACAAAATTTAAAATATATGTAGTTGTAGGATTGTAGTTCTGTCTACAGTATTGCTTTTTCCAACCCATCCCGGAAGACATTTTATTAATCTATTTCTGCAATAATATATTGGGGCATAACCGGAAGAATCCATTCTACAGTAATGAAATGTTAAGCTAGAGCAACTCCATTCTCAAGGTTTGGTTTTGTGAAAGCAATACCGAAACTAATGTTAAGGACACAGCTTGAAATGAACTGTACTGTTATTTTTAGGCTTGTCCAGGTTATAGTCACTCAAAAAAGCCACACCTATTTCATCTGTAGTCTAATGTGGAACTCTGTGGAAAACTGTTGACTTGACTGTTGAGTGGGGCTGGAGTAAGGGAGGGGCAAAGTGGACAATTGCTCATGACTTCCGACTTAAAGGGGATCATCTTCAGTGCACAACTCCAGACGTACCTCTTTCTGCTCCTGCTTAGCAATGCTGGAGAGCTAGTTAGGGATTGGACAGAGATAACGATCAGCAGTGCTGGTGCAGTGCAGATTCTGGATAATCATAGTGGTGCTGTGAATAGGCAGGCTTTAGTGATACTAGGACCCCTTTGACGTCTCATAGGAATTTGGAGGTTTTGGGGGGAGCAATGCTCAGCAACAACTTAGATTCATCAATTTACTTTGAAATAAAATATTTTTGAAAGTGCTGTATTTGAAAAACTTCCATGCCAATTGAAGTGGGATTTTTTTAAATTTGTTTGCGTTTACTGTTCCTTTAATAGAGGTTTGGAGTTAAATGGGTAGTGCTCGCTACAAATCCTTTTTTAACTTAATGGTAATCAGTTAAACTGCATAGCACATTGCTAAGGCAGTATTCAGCAGTACAATTCAATATTATATATTAGCAGTTCAGCATGTACTGTATGTGTGTGTGTATAATTTTATTTATAAAGCACCACAGATTTATGCAGCGCTGTACAATTCAGCGATATAAATATAATACAGACATGGGAAAAGTGCATTAAACAATACAGGTAAAATATCACAAGGAGACATCACTTTAAGTGCTAGGTTGTGGTAGACACAAAAAGTTGAAGGTCCCTGCCCCGTAGAGCTTACAATCTAGGTGGAAAAATGACATTACAAACATATATAGAGGGGTAATAATAAGTGCTAATAACAATGTGTTGAAACATTGGTCTATAAATATATATAATAAGCATAAATAACTAAGCAAGAAAAAAAATAGAGAGAGATAAACAGTGCTAGTGCTCTATAAATAAGCAAATCAGTTTGGTTTTAAAAGTGCAGAGGGAATGTTCCTGGCGAAGATAAAGGGGTATAGAATTCCATATATCTAGGGGGCAGAGAGAGAAAAGGGTTTAAGACAAGAAAGGGCAGTATTGGTGTGTGGCATGCAAAGCTGGTTGCTTTGGGAGTGGCACAGGTGACTGAGCAATGTAAGGGCATACGAGTGAGGAAATGTAGGGAGGGGCAACTGAGCAAAGTGCCTTAAATGTCAGAAGGAGAACACTGTAAAGACTACGTTTAACATTTTCCTTTAAAGAGGTAGGCATATGAAATACCCAGTATGCAAACTTGCACTAAATTCTGTTCTGACCTGTATTAGGCATATTTCATAAATCTCCCTGTTTCAATGGTAATATTGGCATGAATAAAGTAGTTGATCAGCTCAAATTAATCTTGCCAATTAACCCGCTAACCAAACGCAACTGAAAAATGAAAGCTTCAAAGATATATTCCAGTAAATACTGCTTTTAGATGACAGACTTTTTTTTTGTATTGTTTGTAACAAATAGAAACTTTTTAGTCTGTTATTAACAGTTTTTAATTTGACTCTTGATAAAGCTGATCCTTTTTTTTTTTTTATAAGACTGGAAATCCCAGAATATTGTAAGCACCTTTATATTCCTTTCCTCTAGATTTTCTTTTAGAGTCTATTAGCAGGGAGCAAAATCTAAGTCAGATTGTCTTTTTCACTAATTCATTTCTTATTTTTGCTAAAAAGAAAGAAGTATTGGAGCCATATACACTGTTTCTTTAAAAGACAGTTTGCTTAAAACATCTGGATTTGCTTGAAAAGACTAGAAAGCATACTAGGGGTTTAGTGTCCTTCTCATAACTTGAAATGGGTGGATTACCAAAGACCTTCAGGGTATTAATCTGCAGTTAAATACTTAAGTAAGCACAGGACAGATGTTTCAGTGATATTTATGACTTAAGTCTTATAACCAAGACAATATTTGTGTTTGTAATATGTGTATGTGCCTAGATACCAATCTGTTACTCATTCCCCCTGTCTGTGTTTATGTACGGCGGAAATGCGAAGCAATCCAAATGAACATATGTTAAAATGCAAAAGCAAGTGTTCCTGGTGCTATGATGTCTCACATTAACAGTAATCTAACAAGCCTAAAACGCTTACTGTGTCACAAAGCAGAAAAGTACTTTAGCTGTAGTAAGTAAAATGCGATATATCTTTTCCCTAAAGAGATGTAGGCAGGGTGAGAGATAATATAATAAATAGGTGGGTGGAAGATGACGTGTAAGCACAGATCTACATATCTACTTTGAATGAAGGACCATAGATTGATGGGGAAAATGACAGCAAGGTATAGCATACCATTCCATTGCTAAAACAAACTTACATACATCTGTATGCATTTCACTTACAAGATTACATTTCACACAGTAACATTGCCCTTAATTCCATTCTTTTAGCAGAAAATCAGTGTCTAATGCTTTAAAAATGGTAGGAAGCCTAAACCTCCTTTCCTTGGTACAATGTCATACAAAAATATGGACACTCATGGAAATACAACTTTATTTGTTGGTTTCCTATGAGAAAGTAAGTTCAAATAACCTCTACATGCTTTTCATCCCCCAAAACCATTAATTATTCACTTGTACCCAATCTCATCATGGAGTACCATAAGACCAACTAACATAAGCCAACCAATCAAGAAACAGCAATTGTTTTTATGTAAAATAGCATATTAGAATAAATATGTAGGGTAAAGCATGCCTTAGCAAATGGGCCATCATATACTGTATTTAAGTCCATTTTGCCAAATCTGCACACAATATTAGATTAGATTAGATGTATTTATTTGTCACTGGATAGTACAGACATACATATCAGTGA
>WMED01001045.1:0-29699 GCA_019650415.1 Pipa parva
CCCCTGTCACTCTGTGTTGCCCCCAAAACTTCTCTCACACTATACTGCCCTCACAATGCCCCTCCCATTCTTCTGAAGCAGTTCTGGAGAGAGGAATTCTGTAGAGTTTAGTGCTATAGCAGACGGAGCCGAGTCAGGGAAGAGGTAGGTAGGGGCAGGGAAAAGGAGAGGGGCGATCACTAAGGTAGTGCCCCCCTCCAGCAGCACCCTAGGTGGCTGCCTAGCCCTCAGCTCGGCCCTGGGGATACACTTTTCTTATGAGGAACACCACTGGCAAAAGAGTGGACCATGTGAACAGTGACCCACCCCTCCAACTCCAAAAAAGTCCAAGTAACATTTTGGCACCATTTAAATCAACTGGTATATACACAATGTGAATTTTGCAGAAAATATATACAGCTGTAGGCAGTATCTCTACTAATCTGGCCTTTCCCTTATGCCTAGCAACTACAATAACTGAAAGAGTCTCTGAGAAAGAGCAAGTCTGCCCCTTCAGTGGGCCTTTCTGTTGCTGTGCTCAATTATCAAACAATGACAATCAGCTAGTGAACTTACGTAGGTTTCTATATCCCCACCTTCCTGGTGCATATTCTACATTATATTAATCTTAATGTCAATTCCAAGCAGTCACCTGGGTCCTCCACATTTCTTTAGCTTCTCGTGGGAATTCAGAGTTCTTATACATGGTTGCCATTTTTTATTCCCAGTTAGAATACAAGGACATAAGGGATCACTGGCCAGGTACACTGTACCATATCCCTTCAGATTTAATGCTTCTACTGACTAGGAGTTAAGAAATTCAAGAGCAATTTTTTTAATTGGTTCCAACAGTGATAAAATAAATGTTAAAAAACTATATTTTAACTACATAGATTTTATCAGCACATAGAAAATAAACAAACCTAAAGAATGGTTTATTACATTTTATTACTTTTCAGCATATTTTTTTTGATTAATTTTATTTTTAATGGGGAAGTAATAAAAACAACTCTATGTATTCATATATTTTATGTGTTTAGTTCCCTTTTTTAAATCATTTATAGAATGTATTTTTTTTTTTAATTTAAAAAAAATGCAATATCTTTCATTTGTTGTACTTTCTGGATCTCTTTGTGAATCTATATAAATGTAAAACATCGATTAAAAACAATGGCACTGGGTGAGCATCTGCTTATGCATATGATAACTTATATCTGCAATCAGCAGCAACCACAAGGCAATAATAACCAGGAATTTAACACTTTTATAAGTCCTATTTAGTAATAGCCTGCATGCCATTCGAAACAGTATTTTTTTTTGTTAGTGTAACTTACCCTTTAAATAAAAACAATATTAACTTCACAAAGGATAACTAATTGATATTATAAAAAAAAAAAAAAATCTGTCCATCCATTTTTATTTTAAGTACAGACTCATATAATTAAAAAATGGCAGCATATTTATATTATCAGGATGATTAAAAAGCCTTGTCATGGCAGTTTACATTCACATCCAAACTAAAGACTGAATTTAGCACAGACAAAGTAACAAGGGATGACAAGTATAAATATTATGAAACAACCTGAAGGCTTTAGTGCACCTTATTAAATGCGCTGAACATGATGAGGAGTAGGCTGGTTAATCTGACCACGAGCTGTCTATTTCAGTAGCACAGCCCCAGGTGTAAATTTATAAGCAATCATTCATATCTTACAGAATAACTCCCATACAAACACTGTAATGCAGAAACACATTTCCTGCTGTCGAGAACATTTCTGGCAAAATTAATCAACCATTCATCCATTCAGGCTCTTTGCATACCCTTTGTCAAAGTGGGAATACTAAGAGATTTCTACCCTCTTCCACGCATTCATTTCAATGAGTTGTAGAATCCATCAAGCTCGGCTTGATTTATTGTACTGTCTCTTGTCTCAGCAGTACTACAACAGCAAATGAACTGGTAACTTTTCCAAAAAAAAAAAAATCAGCCTTAAAACAATATCGAGGAGCTTTAACTCTTCCCTATGTAATATCACAAGCCTCTGGACTTGAAAAAAACTATGTTGACTGATATTAGGAAACATTACTTTCTCAAAAAAATCTATGTCATAAAAAGCAAGGTTAAACTAATCTTTTATTTTGATTTCATAAGGGAATATATTCAATTGCAGCTATCCGAAATATTGTCAGAGATTAGCACAGAGTACAAGACTGTTTTGCAGTAGATTTTAACGCATGCACAATTGGAATTCCTATGCAAACATATAACACAAATTAGACATGTAGATATATAGATAATGATCTATAGATAGATAGTTAGATAATGATCAATAGATAGATACCGATCTACAGATAGCTAGATAATGATCAATAGATAGATACTGATCTACAGATAGATAGATAATGATCAATAGATAGATAATGATCTATAGATAGTTAGATGATGATCAATAGATAGATACTGATCTATAGATAGATAGTTAGATAATGATCAATAGATAGATACTGATCTGTAGATAGATAGATAATCATCTATAGATAGAATAATAAAGTGAATATATATATATACTGAAGGTTCTGCAATGAATATATTGTATATTCTCTGTTAAATGCTGCTCTAAGTAATGATATTAGTTTTCACTTACTCAAAGGTCACTTTTGAGATTCTGTCCATTTGTCATATAAAAAAAGAAAATGAATTGCTGCTGGAAAGGTAAAATACACAAGCACAGCTCAGTGGTGGAACAGCATGCAGTACTGTTCAAATATGAATAGTTATATATGCCTCTAGAGTGTCCACTGGGCTCTTTAAAAACCATTTATCACTCAGCAGCTAGGCATTTCTCTTCATAAAGATACATGACCTTTGCCTGTTAGTATTCATTAGGAGGGCACCACACAAGGATATCCTGCACATGTTCAAAAAGCTCTCTAAATATCTTTGCCTGAAGGATTCATGTGTAAAAGCCTATCTTCAATCTCTGTCCCTATGAGGCACTTTAAACACCTGCCAACCCCAGCACTATCATCAGAAAAGCATTTAGAGATTTATCTTCGGGCTGGTAATTATAAGAGATAATTTGTTTGGAGTATGAATAAAGTTGGTCTAGCATAAACAAACTAGAAGCTTGAATTACATGACAAATGCCATTATCTCCTTACTTAATCAAACATTCAAAGTGATGAAAGAATTATCATTATGGAAAAAGTCAACGCATTTTACTTCCACCACCTAACATAATCAGTGTATGGGCATCATGTAATAATAGAAAATGTAGCTGATTTCTTGTATATTTGTAAAGTATAACTATTGGTTGTTTAGCTTATCAAGTGTTGAATACGATGTACTGTTAAGGCAACAAAGGTTTATAAATATTTATACTTTTATAAAGGTATAAAATGCAAAAAAAAACCCATCTCTTTGCAGTTTATCATTACATTTTTGCAATGTAGTTATGTTTTCCATTTGTGCACTGAGTAATGTGACTTTTGTAACTGAATAATTTGAAATGCCCATTGTAACCGATCAGCAACTGGTATGGGGTTAATGGGCAGAGTCACCGATAGGTCAGTAGATACTGAGCACGTGCAGAGTAACTGATGAGCTACTGTAAAATGTAACATAGTTTATAAGGCCGAAAAAGACACAGGTTCATCCAGTTCAGTCTTTTATCGTGCAATGTTGATTCATAGAAAGAAAAAAAAAACATGAGTAAAAAGCAAATTATTCTCACTTTAGGTAAAAAGGAATTCTTTCCAACTCTAAATTTAGGGTGAAATTTATTAAACTTGGAAAAGCCTGTTTTCGCTTTTCCAAGTTTAATGACTCGGGAGAAGGCTTTGAAGTTTCTCGCGGCAAGTATTGCGAGATTTGCCTTGATCGATACTTGCTGTGAGAAACTTTTTTTAATGAATATATCCATGGAAAGGGTAGCCATACAGTATAGCTGCCCTTTCCATGAATATATTCAATAAAAAAAAATTCTCACAGCAAGTATCGATCGAGGCAAATCTCGCGATACTTACCACGAGAAACTTCAAAGCCTTCTCCTGATTAAACTTACAAAAGCCGAAATGGCTTTTCCGAGTTTAATAAATTTCACCCTTAAAGCGAAAGTTATTGAACTCAGAAAAGTCTGTTTCGGCTTTTCTGAGTTTAATCGAACACCCGGAAGTTTCTTGCGGTAAGTATTGTGAGATTTGTTTCGATAGATACTTTTTTCATTGAATATTTCCATGGAAAGGTAGCTATATTAGACTAATGGAAAGTATGGCTACCCTTTCCATGGATATATTCATCGGAAAAGCAAAAATTAGTATTTCCAAGTTTAATAAATTTCACCCAAATTGCAAATATATCAATCAGAATAATACCCTGGATGAAAAACCTCTCTCTAGTTATGTGATAACAAGACCTTATAACATTCCTACATCCCTTCTGAATTTTTTTTTTTTTTTAATAACCTCATGAAAACTACTGGGAAGCTGAGCAATGTGTAAATATATCAGTGACTACTAGGCACTGGTTTCTATGGACAGCCTAACTAATGTGATCCACTTTCTAATCACTAAACTCTGAAGACTACAAATTACCAAATATAAATAATTATGGGCAAAGATCATAGTTTATATTACCCCCTTTGCTCTGACCACTAAATGAGTACTAGTCTTGCACAGAAGCATTTATTTTGATAAATCACTGCTTAACCCTTCATTATTGAGCAAAATGGTACAGACTGGGACTCCAGATAGAATCCCCACTTCCTCTGACAGCCTCAAATACTGTCAGATCAAACATGCACGCCAGAAATCAGGCATGTTTTTTATCTCACAATAGCCACTGACAAATTACAAAAACATGACTTATAGGTTCTTAGAATAATGAAAAGAAAACATAGATGTTTGCGATGGATCATTATTGGTTGTAAAGGAGAGGGGATCCAAAGTCAATAAAGGAGCAGTTCCCAGCATAGAAGGGGTTCCCTCTACCAGGCATTTATAATTAGTAAAGGTTTGTAACTAATCTGGGTCTGCTTTCCCCTTTGCATTCCTGAGTAACCAGCCTGCATCTAGTTATAATTACCTTCCCCCACTGGAGAACCACTTGTTAACTATGGCTATTTCCTGCAGTGTATCCAGGCACCCTGCTGGGAGGATAAACATAGGAACTAGAGCTTTTTGTAAATATAGCCAACCCCCTATCGTGAAGAGACTATTGACCTGAACCCAATCTGAAGCCTGATTGGACTGCCCTGGTAGCTACCTTTCTGGTTGGCTAGAGGCTTTCTATCCCTATTTTGAATTTACGACTGGGGCTGGAACCTTTTTACCACTATAAAGGTGACTTTCTTTGCCAGGTTAGTGAGGTTCCTGTGGAGCAGTATAGAGGATACAGTTGTAATCTTATACCCTGTGGATATCTAAGGACTGTCCAGCTGGGTTGCAGCAGCTAAAAAGATATTGGAAAGAGACTAAGCGAGAGCTTACTGAGGACAAGCTGCAAGGGAGAATGGTTCTTGGATGGCAGGCAGCTGGGTGACTTGTGGTGCTGGTATATTCTGTATTGTCTGGTCAGTATTACAAGATTTTATATTCCTTTCACTCTCAATATAGCCATAACTTTGCACAGAGCTATTGCTGTTGTACTGCCCTATCTCAGAACCTCACACAGGGTGTCCTGTGATAGGTGTCAGTATCACTTTAATTTTAATGCCATACAATTCCTAGCTTAAGTTGTTTTGTAAGCCTTTTAAGTAAAATGTCACCAGAACAGTTTCAGGAGCCCTGCCTTAAGCCCCCAATTTGCTGTTTTAAATGTGTGTGATATAATTGTTAAACACAAAAAGAAAAAGCTGCCCGACTACTATTGGTTAAGCAGTGTACTGACCTTTTGGCCTCATCAGACAAGCTTTGTTTACATTCCTGAAATGCAGGAGATTATAGTCTGGGACTCGAGAAAGCTAACTTGTGCGCAGACATTACATTATACATTAGTCAAAAATGTCTGGAGGAGGGTTACTCTTTCATGGAAAACTGGCCGGTACACGTCACACACACAATTCCTGGTGCGGGAGTATTTTAGTGCTGTTTCATCTGAAACTGGATAAATTTATTACACATCTACTGGGGAGAAACACTTCTCACTAAGGTATAGTACTGCATATATAAAGATAAAATCTGACTATGGTTCCCCTATAATTAGCTTCTGCGCAATAAAAAGAACTGTAAATAATAAATCAATACTCTTCAGCCCTAGTCTGTTTGAAATCATCTTCAGATACAACATGGTTAATGCACTGGAGCAAATGAATATCTGGGTTAGTAAATGAGAAAACACTAGTAAGTTAGCACCAGGCTACCTCAGCTTTTTTGATTCTAGGATTAAAAAACTCAGGAGGAACAGTTATACCTTATATGAAATCCTGGCTCTGTCCATTCTTTATGCACTGCCGAAATTTGCTTTCAGTTTGGATTTTAATCGGCAATGCCCATTGAATATTATGGCATATTCATGGCTATTCCCAGGATACAATAGGCTGAGTAGTGCATGGAAAGAACAAATTGTAAAAATTTCTGCATACAACGCCATCATGTTTTATTAATCTACATAGTTTCCAAAAACCTTATGAAAGTGTTGAATAAATGATGCATCAAATTCAAGAAAGCCAACAAGATTGCTAATGGGTTTTAATAGCAGCTATTACAGCATATTCCCAACAGCTGTTTGTTTATTAAATTTTCAGTTTACTAGACCTTTGTGTCCAATTTTATCTGTAATAATACAACTACATTTCCACAGAAAGCAACACTAAACCCCAGACCCTTTACACACAAAGTATTATGATTTTAGAACACAAACTTCTAATCTGCGATTAAACATTTCAAGAAGAGTCTGCTAAAGAATAATGAGAATTGATCAACTGAAAGTGAAGGTAAATATATCAGGGCAATTAAAGGGGAGAAGGGCAAAAACACGTTTATATCGACTGCCATAGCTCACAACAATAGAGTCACCCATCACTGGAAATTTCAAGTAATTTCATTCTCCTACCAGGTCATATGCTCAGAAGGGAAAAGTTCCAACACTTTGTAACACTAATGCAGATGGCACTAGGTACCTTTCAAACATGTTAGTACCAAATACACATTACAGAGTCTCCTAGAACTGACAGGGTTGAAATATCCAGAACAGTAATATCCAAAACTGTACAATAAACAAAAAAAAAAAAGAGATATCCTAATTGCACTCAGCTCATTACAATCATTGCGAGATAGTTAAATATAAATAAAACTAACTATGACTCAGGCGCATCAACAGTGAGACAGACACAACAAACTGTTCCTGGTGAAAGCAAAATGTAATAAACAAATGAAATACAAATAAATATACCAAAAACACAGAAAGAAAAACATAACAAATCAAATATAATCTGAAAGGGGCATCCCCCTTCTAAAATATGTATAATTTTACTTATTTGGGTCAGTTAGGGGAGACTCTGAGCAACTATTTAGATGTTACAGTCCCAGATATACTCTGCATGGGTGATCCTCATAAGGCTAATCATCAGATATCACAAAAGCATATGAGACAGTCAGGGGGAAAAGCAGGGAGGTGGAGGGGCATGGTTATGTAGGTGGAGGTGGCCTGGCTATATATGTCCTGTGCTTCCGAGGATGTCACGAGTGAACTTAAAATGACTAGGTAGTAGAAGTGTATGCAAAATATAATGCCTGCCACATACTTAACGGGTAAAAACTAAGGGTTAAGATACATTTAACACTTGACTTATAACTCCCTTTACAAACCATTTAATTATAATAAGAAGGCTTAATGAATCAAAAATGTATCAAATTATAAATTCAATAGTTTAAAAAAAATAGCAGTAATCAAATTTACAACATTACGACACATGCAGATTTACAAAGCTATTCACATTAATTTGCTTGTGCATGCACATGGAATTGGACTATTCTTAAAGTGCTGCAGCAAATTCAGCAAGGTGTAGTGTGTCAGATTCACAAACTATCAAAGTGCAAAAGTAGGGGGTTGATGGGAGGGCTCCAATGTGATGTAACAAGACTGTTTATTCAAAAGTGACAAGAAAGACTGTGACCAAGTGACACAAAGGGATGTACTTAATGCAGTTAGTGAGACATTGTAAGGATGACGTCACCCCACTGATGTGAGGAACAGTGGTAATATTCACTGAAGTGGCGAAGTCAAGCAGGTGAATTTGGAGCAGTTCACCTAGTCTCATTCATACCTTTGACACACTCCACAGTAGAAATGAGTAATCCTAAATAGTAGAAGTACTTGTACACTCATGCAGAGTGATGTGAAAAACTCTCTAATTTCCAAATACCGTAGCGATATCGAATTGGTCACATATTAATTATGTGTTTTTCACATTAGCCAAAGTGTTAAAAATAAAAATTTCAAAAAAACAGATAAAAGTCTTGATTATTATCATTGTTTTCTATTATATTTTCATTTAATTTACTGACTTCTAAGGCGTCTGAGCGAGCCAATAACAATAGGCTGTGATTCTACTTCTACAGGACTTGCTATAATGCATTTGATTAATCAAACACTATAGGGGCACATATGCTAAAGTCAAACATCTTTTTCAACTAGTAAATGCAGGAGAAACAGCCTATATTTACTAATATAGCTGTTTTCTCCTATTTACTAAGCTGCTAAAAAAAAAAAAAAAAACACATTTTTATCACCCAGAACAATTCTCCACTTTCAGGCTGGCGTAAACCCATTATTCCCTATGGAGCTGGTCCTGTCAATTAGCCTAAGCCCAAAATATTTTCCCATTGAAAAGAAACATCAATATCGATCTGTAATGGAAGGAACCCTCATAAAAAAAAGCATTGAAAAGTGTGCCCCTGTTAACAATTTATTTAGTTGGGAAAACATTTTCATCCATCCTTTGTAAATCAGAGGAATCGAAAGTAAAGGGAAACAAAAATTGACAGCAAAAGGAGGTGAAATCAATAGATATGATATGAATAGTTATTAGTAAATATCCCTTACATGTTCAAAGTAAAGTAGCATGCTACTACTATATATTTGTAAACTTTAGCATAATAAAGCAATCAAAATGTATTGTTTAACAGTTATGTTTATTCACTATTGTCTTTGTAAATGCAGTAAGACACCAAAACAGTATAGTAAAGTTCACAAATACATACATTGTTGTCAAAAGATTTCTTCAAAAGGTATAATTATAGTTTCTGTGTTGTTTCAAGTGTTGTACTTAAGTCTTCATTCTCAATAATTACCCTTGTAAATGTAAATACCCAGTCAACTTTGTTGACATCATACTAAGAACCACTAATAATTACAATTTACTTTTAATCTTAATAGAATTGCATGCTGATTTTAGAGTTGGGTAGTTAGCATTTAATTGCATTAAGATGGTTATGCACAACATATTTATGCAGCTACTAATCATTGCTGGAGATGACTGAGTCACCCACTTTCATTCTGTTCAAACAATTGTTTTAGGAATCTCAAATTTCCTAATACTTGAACCCATTTAAAACAACCTCCATATGTTTTACTTGGACTTTTTGCCAAGTACTGTATTTGAAATTTACTTTAGAAACAACCAATCAATTGCTAAAATTTTGGACATTTTAAAAACTGTTTTGACATCACTTGGTTTATCGTTGATTAATACCACTCTAAAATGTGAACAAACTGATAAACCCATAAGTTGAACAGACTGAATCACATCTGGGTGTGATGTAATTGCCTTATATATCAATCAAAGGAGATCATGAATCAATTCCTTTATCTAGAGCAGTGGTGGCGAACCTATGGCTAGAGAAGGCACACAGAGCCCTCTCTGTGGGCACACATGCCATCACCACTGCTGCTGTCCTCCATCCCCCTAGCAAGCGAGTGCTCCTCCGGTGCAGGCCGTGGTTCCGACCTGACAGTTTTCAGGTCAAATCTACGGCCTACACTGAAGGAGCGTTGGCTTGCCGATAGGATACCTGTGGCAGAACACATCCCCTTGCACAGGTGCGATGATGTTACTCTTAAGCGCCTGCACTTCAGGGGAAGCCACTGGTGAATGAGGTCGCTTTTCAGCACTTATTGCCGAAAAGGTTCACCATCACAGATCTAGAGGTACCAATGATGTGCTGATGACAACAGATTAGTCTGCACTGCTCATTGCACTATTAGCACTACTGTATGTTGTTATTTTAAGTAAAATTGTGTCAGAATATAACATTAGGCTGTCAATATAAGTAAAAAAGTGACAAACTGTGCTAATAGCATTATTCTGTCAATGTAATTAAAACAATGGCAGGCAGAATATGCTATTAGTACTAAGTAGTCAATGTATTTAACACACTGCAGAATCTGGCATTGTTTTACTTACATCAATATGCTTAGTGGTATTAGCACTCTGAGCTGTGCAGGGCTGCTCTGCAGTAGCCAGCTAGATATTAAGGGAGTTATTCAGCATAGTGCAAAGTTACCTCCGGATTCTTCGCATCACTTCGCAGAGGCTGTTATGCAGTCACTGATGTCCTGCACACGCACATCAGCAAACGCTTTAAAAGGATTCCAGTCTCGCAAGGCGACTTGAGTGGTCTTGCCGAGACTGGAATCCCTTTAAAGCGTTCGCTGATGTGCGCGTGCAGTGCAGGACATCAGCGAGTGCATAACAGCCTCTGCGAAGTGATGCGAAGGATCTGGAGGTAACTTTACACTATGCTGAATTACCCCCTAAGACTTCTAGTTTGAAATAATCATTGAGTAAGGCTTATTTTAATCAATCTTTTAAACAAATAAATGTAGAGTGGTATTCATTTCCCTGAAAAGCTTGTGAATACCCCAACTAAAATCCCTCTGTAAAACCCTTCTTTCTTGGGGGTAGGATTGTCAGGAGGACCCCCTTGCTTCTTTGACTTTCTATTACATTTTGCCTTATTATTTATCAAGATTACACCAAACATCTAAGGATGTCAGATTATCATTAGGTTTCAAAGCATCAACCAGAAATAACAAGAGTTGTAGTGATTGGAATCATGTTGCTCGATGTCATAAGAACAATTCTGCTTTTGTTGCTTTGCTGCCTCTAAGGAATAAGGATGACTGTTCAGAAACTGCAAGTCCCATTCTGAGGGGTATCCACCATTCTAACAAGTGGCATCTCCATCTGTCATCAGATAAGCATTTTAAGTAAGAGATTTAAATAAGTGATTGGTGCTGGGAAGTTCATTTTTATTTCCTCTATGTGACCATGCTATAATTTAAAGTGATGTAGCCCTCTCATATTTTTTATATATCCATATCGACCTTGTTACTCACCCTTTTATAAATCCATTCTTTTGCTACAGAACACATACTGTATGTATGTATGTATGTATGTAGAATTTTATTTATAAAGCGCCACAAACATACACAGCGCTGTACAGTTTAGAACAATCATTATAGATTGACCACATAAGCCTCTGTGTTTATTTTTTAGACAATTCAGGGTGAGTGCTACAGTACTGTCCTGATAATATTGTGACTTCCTATATTCTGTATAAGATAAAAACGTGAGGGGATTCTAGACCCAAGTAATGCCTGAATCCCCAAAATAAGGCAAGAATGGGCGCCCATGTACAAAATCACCCACGGGTAAGGTATATAAATTTATCATTAATCTTACTTTAGATTAATCATACGTTAATATTTAGGAAAACAGTGTTTCATCAAATGCTGATTGAACTTGCCAAAGCTGCATCATTACTTCCCAGCTGGATATAATAATAAAAGGCAAATAATAGTTTAATTATCGCTCTCTATATCACAAATATGTTTGATTTCGAAAGACAATCCTAAATTAAACAAACACTAATAAATAAACATATTTTTTCAGGTGGTATTTGTAGCTAATGATATCAACAATTTGGAGCACTTCAACTATTCACTAATAATTTGTCAGTATAATATTATTAATTATGCTCAAATTCCCATTATTTCTCTTCAGCTTTTTTACCATATGCTAAAGCTACCGACATCCTCTTTCTCCTCATTTGAAAAAGGGAAGAACCCAGCACCATGTATAATAACCAACACTACTAATTACTATTGTGGGTGCATACAACCCCAAAGATATTAAACTACAAAAAAACAAGATAATAAGCAAGTGGTGACAACTGTAGCACTCCTAATGGTATTTTAACAACTTCAGACCGAGGCAAACTTAATTATTAAAAATGGTGCTTTATTGCATCAGGGGCCATTTCTCGTTCTTCAACAAACAACACAGATATCTGTTTTCTTATTCAGCTATCACTTGGGAGATTTTCCAATTATCTAGCCAAACATCTGATATAATCCGAATTTCAGGACTGATTCAAAAACAAGGAGTGGTTTACAATTATACCAGGCACGTCTGTGAATTACCCACAGTTTGCTGTATTGTAAATGACCTGGTTCAAAAACCCCGATTGGTTTAAAGGTTCTTGATGTAAAATGTTCTTTAAAACATGGACTTGACTAACAGTGGCAAAGCCAAATCTTTGCCTTTAAATCTTTCCAATTCTCTGTGTATGACCTCGACTAGTCTATAATCTCCGTCCATCATCTCTCCTTGTCTGCTGCCCAGTCCTGACCTTTAACCTGTTAAAATTTCATCATACCTCTGCATTTCAAAGGATCCTGGTCCAATCCATAGCAAAAAGCCTTAGTCCCCAAATAGGCAGAAATTGTTTACTCTAATATCTAAGAAACCTTTACTCTGGATTTTCTTACTTTATTGCCAGAGCAGCATCTCCAAAATGTTTTTCTCTTACTGTTTCCATTGGTCTCTCACAATAGACAAATTTTGTGGGACATTCTTTGGACTTTCTATTCTCCTGCTTATCTGACATCTCCAACGACTCACAATCTATATCATTTTAAGTTATTACTCCGACACCATTTACTCTTAAATGGCAAACACAAAATAAGTTGATGCATCATGAAAATTGTCTCCTTGATGTAAATCATCTATCCAGCTCATTAAATAGTACTTTAATAGTACACAACAGTCACAGGCTACTCACTGTTATCTATCTGTCACCAGTCACTAGCATCCCCGAAATTACAGTATAACCTGTTATCTTTCACAGATTACAGTTTTGATATCAACAGAAAAATAAAACAAAAGAAAATGAGTAAATATAACTATATATAAGAGAAGTGATCACAGAAAGTGAAGAACAAACTCCCTGTCTGATTTTGATTCCTATAAATGTAATTTAGGGGGTTATTCTCTAAAGCCCGAATTCGACTGTTGAATTCTTAAAGAGTGGATTCCCATAGCAAATCCGCAACTGCGACAATTCTCCCATTATAAAGTTGCGACTGCGACAATTTTAAATCTGTGGCTCCAACAATATTTGCATAGTAGAGTCGCGACTGCTACAATATTCTCATTATAAAGACATAACTGAGACAGTAGCAGTCTAATGCAACTGCCTTTAGCTGGCGAATTCACAACTTTACGCGACAATTTGGACTTTAGAGAATAACCCCCTAAGTATTTTAGTAACTCTAACTTTGCCAAAAAAGCATACTTTTACATAGTATTTGAAACAAATTCACAGTGTAAGCTGTAAATATGTAAAAGACTCTTATAATGCTGATAATAAATGTTTCTTGGTTGCACCAAACCATGTGATGAAATGCAAAAAGTACAAGAGTGGCCAAACTATGATGATGAGTTTCAAATCCACTAGTGACAAAATGAAAGAGAGAATGCTCTTCTAGGTAGACAGGGACAACTTAAATATATGAATTCTATCTCTGCTGCCCATTCTGCCTCCAAACATGCCACGGATATAGAATTCTTTAAAAAAAAAAATCCCCCAGTGCCAGCCTGGTCCACCAGGACACAGAAGCATCTCTCAATGGAACCAGGTCTTAGTGCTCCCACAGACATTTCAAACTGCACCACCTTGGCATATTCCTAAGGGTTATGTAAAGCTGGTAGGTTATTTGGGCCCCTGATATAATGTTTCTTGACGAGCTCCAGTCCAACACTGCTTAAACTCTCTTTAAAATCAGATCACACCCCAGTTTATGCCCTTCCCTAAATGTTAATTATAATTTTCTTATTATGTAAAACGTATCTGCTGTAAACAGTACAGATATACAATGATTACAGACATCTCCATTAGAGGGACATTGTGTGCTTGTGCCAATGTGAAGAATAAGCTAGTTCTGTACATGACTGTTGACTGACAGTCTATTTATATGTACATTTTATTTTAAAATATCAACTTTCAATACATAAAAATGAATTCATTTGAAAGCCTTGAGCAATAAGACTAGGTGACTTTCACTAGAAGAACACTGGAACATCATAAAATATGTAGTAGATGTTCTATTATAATAACATTCAGAAGTGCACCGTAGCACTTATCAGAAGGATACAAAAAGATGTCAATCCAATGACCAGAAATAGCTTATCTCAGTAGTGATTTTAGGCATTGACTCAACTGCACAGTTCATCAACTTCTCAGCATGAAAGATAATGACTTTTTTCATTTACATCTCTAATTGAGAAACCACAGTATTTTTTTTTACCCTTAACCTATGTAGTTTCTTTTTTTTTTTTTCTTTAATAAACTTCTTTATTGATAAGTCATTTGAAAGTTTTATTTTTAATGACATTTTGTGCCACAAAACTTCATGCAATACATGGGGACGGATGTATGATGAAGGTGTATAGACATGAGAAATGTGCTAAGCATACTTGCTCGGATGTGTAGAAAACATTTTGTGTGGAAATCTTGTACTTTGTGGCACTCTCATGAATGCGTTAATGGACAGGAAGAGAAGGAAAAGAGGGCGTTTTGAGCTTTGGTGTCAAGCATTAATAAACTAATGAGTGGAGCAAGTTCTGTAACATTTATAATATTAATTATATATATATATATATATATATATATATATATATATATATATATATATAGGCAAATGCTCCACTAAAGCAAAATAAGTGTTATGTTAGTGTCTACTTTGGTACCATATGTGTAAATTTTATGTTGACCAATATAACACCGATGCAACCAATAAATTAATAGGACTGATGCCAATACACTGAAAATGAGGGTATGACTAAATTAGTCATCTGGGGGCATGTAAAATGTACAATCATGAATTATTATTGTTTGGATTCTAATAATGGTTTGATTTGTCACTAAGAAAAGCCAAAGGTCACCTGTACTGTTGCAGAGATGCCATAAATCGAAGATACTGGACTGCGAATGGTAAAGCAGTGCTTGTTAATCAAAGAACGTATCTTGGGGTCATTTATCAAACTGGAGGTCTGCAAGGTCATGGCCTATTGGAATATTCTAAAACTGAGAATTAAACTGAGAAATAATCCCCCCTTTGCAACATTATTAGTAGACGTTTAATGTTTCTGCAGTTTTAAAATTACTCGGGATTGGTTAATGCAGTGGTTGGGAACCTTTTGGGCCGAGAGAACCATATTAAGTGCGGCTATGCTCAGCCCCTGTTGAATTTGATGCTTTGGTTTGGCTAGCAACCACGTCATACTTGATATCAGCGGCTCCGGATTGTCTAGGAACCTGGAAGCGCTGAGAGAGCTATGTCTCTATAGCACCTGCCAGCATTCAGCTGGCAGACTGTAGCGAGAGGTACGCGCATGTGCGCACCGCTCCTTACAGTCTGCGAGCCAGATGCAGCCATCAAAAGAGCCACATCTAACTCGCGAGCCATAGGTTCCCAACCCCTGGGTTAATGCAACAACTGGAAAGGCCATCACAAAGTTATCACATCTGAATTTTCTTATTTACCCTACAGCATTTGGTGTCCAACTCTGTTAGTATCAGAAACATTAGAACATGAGAATCGGTGGCTCTTATCTCTTAGCACTCCAACAATACTTGGGACAAGTCAGTAAATGCATTTTAAGATTTCTTCCTTGTACAAATATTCATCACCAGTATAGCTGCAGAAAGTACTCAAAAGGGTGGCCATTCATCCAAGATAACAGCTATAAACTTGACAATAAATGTTAGGATGAAACACAGCTAACAGTCCTGAATGATCATATTTGTGAAGACAATTACCTGTGGAAATACGAAATCTGAAAGAACTTAAAGGGACACAAAAGGCTCAGAACAAATGCCTCTGTATAGGTTAGCCAAACTTATAATAGTCTAATTACCCAGACATAACCTGTATGCAATTTCCCTAGATCCAGATGTCAGTTGATACATGTCAATCAGGGAAAGCAGGACATGGCATTCATTTTGTGACTTTAGTGACACTGCTCACTGGAGACTGAGGCAAAATACCTTAAGGGCGAAATTTATTAAATTTGGAAAAGCCGTTTTGCTTTTTTCGAGTTTAATAACTCGGGAGAATGATTTGAAGTTTCTCCCAGTAAGTATCACGAAATTTGACTCGTGCGACACTTGCCGTGACAAACTTTTTTAATTAAATATATCCAAGGAAAGGTAGCTATACTGTATGGCTATCTTTCCATGGATATATTTAATTTAAAAAAGTTTGTCCTGGTAAGTATCGCACGAGTCAAACTTCGCAATACTTACCAGGAGAAACTTCAAATCATTCTCCCGATTAAACTCGAAAAAGCCGAAAGGTTTTAAACCACTGTGGTTAGTTCAGGTAAAGGGAGAGGACTTGGCCCGTGACAGGACAGTAAATCATTATTCCCCTTTATCTGGCTGCCACACTAACCACTGAGCCACCGCACTGCCCATTGGATAGTAAGTTCCTCACCACACATGGTTATATTTCTGCGGACTTTTCACCCAGGAAACTACACACCAGCAATGTGTTTGGGAGGCATTTATTCCTTCTCACAATCAATGTCACCAAACAAAAAAGTACTTTCTCAAGAATAGGTAAAAACTATGGGCTGTGTTAGCTGGAAGCTAGAATCAGCGGGTTCCTTCTCGCTGCTGCCTTTAAAAGTTAATTGAAGTTGATTTATATGTATATATTGAATTTTCAATCCAATAAAGTTACACCCTTAATGTTTTGTTTTTAAAGAAAATTAGAAAATAATATATAAATATATACATATTTCAAATGCAACACAGACAACACATTCATTTAAGCCCATTTATGCACATTAGTAACACACCATGTGGCAGAAAGACTAGGACGACTAGAAAGCCCCCTTGGCGATACATTTTATGTTAAATCCCTAATGGCCTCTCCTTATCCTTGTAGAATATGCACAAACGTCCAGACAATGAAGCTGCCGAAATGAATGGTTATTTATTTGCTAAACGAAAGCACTATGTTTAATGTTCCTTAGATATAAGGTAGCCAAGTAAAGTGCCATTCTAACAGCTCCATACATCATTTATTTTATATACCCTAACTTCTCTCAACAGGAAGCTCCTTCTGCTCTGCGCGGCAAGCGGCAAGAAATCGTTTTTTGTTTTTTTTGCAGTCAAACAGAATTATTTAAACATTCAATGTTACCATATTTTTGAAAAATGTTTTTTTTTTTTATTACAGACTTTACAAATTCATTAAGTGCAAGAAGTTTGAATTTGATATGTTATCTGTAAGGATGAACTGATAAGCCAAGATGCTGAGAGAAGTAGTTTCACAAGAGCTGGAATGCAGTCGTTTAGACAAACAAATACTGTCGGTGCTACTATATCATCCAAAAAAGAAATTTCACTAGATAGTTCATGAAGAATCTTAACAAAAAGTTAAAGCGTCAAAAGTGAAATGGTACAGTTCATGTATGGATTCTTGCCTATTACAGATATATGCAATGAAACATTAATGCTTGCCAGGTGCCATAGTGCTACCTTTCTTGTTTTATGTCTGCTGGCTGTACAACTTTGTCCAGATGTATAAACAGTCCACGGGGGATATACAGTATAAAAAAAAAGGTTTTTAAGATAGCGACCTAGCTTACCTTTAAGTGAAGGGTGATGTTGGAGGAGATGTAGGGGTCCTGGGGACCCCCAGTAGATGGCTGTTGTTTAATTTAAACTAATTATTTCCATAGTGCTACTGTTACAGTAGTTAGCCGCTTACATGCTGGTTAATGATTTTAATGGATTTAAAGGTAGCATAGGGCAGTTTGGGGGTAATTCAGCAAGGTTGCGAACTCACCTTGAGATGCTTCGCCTCAGCTCACACAGACTGTTATGCGTTCCCTGATGTCCTGCACGCAGACATCACGGGATTCCAGTCTCTGCCAGGCTCGCAAGGCTCGAGTCACCTTGCGAGAATGGTATCCCTTTAAAGCATTAGCTGATTTCCACGTGCAGGACATCAGCGAGCGCATAACAGTCTGTGCGAGCTAAGGCGAAGCATCGCAAGGTGAGTTTGCACCTTGCTGAATTACCTCCTTTGTTGTTGGTAGTGATTGTTTAGTATACTGTACATTGTTGTAGTTAGTGTTTATTTACAATATTTTGTTGCCTTTTGTGTGGTTGGTTGTGTTAGTTTAGTAACAGTTTGCAGCTTTCGAGGTGTTTGATTGGGTTTTTGATATTAGTGCTGCAGTTTAGAATAGTTTTCGCCAGGTCTAGTGTGGTAAATCATTTTGAGCGATAAGTTTTAGTTTGGGTAAGCAGAAAAAGTTTCTTAAATAGCACTTGAGTGATAAGATTATCCATGTTCAGATAATATCGCTCAAAATACTCAATATCAGTAAAAACTAGCAATACTTGGGGGAATGACTGAAAAGTGGAAAAAACAGAGGAAAACAAATCTTTCCCCTCTTTTCCACCAATTTGACCTAAGTAAATATCCCCCTTAGGACCAAGCGAACACTTTCTGGCAACAAACAAGGTCTTATGGGACTTTATAAATATCCATACCAGTGATATCAACATTTTAGCACTGTTTAGCGCTGATTCACTACTGATAAATCAGTTGAATTTTTATTAGACTTTTATAAATATCCCCCATATATAAATATAAGGGCTGCTGTCATTATGCTCACTAATATAAAATAACTCCCCCATGGAAACCACACAATAGCCCCTTCGAAGCAATGAAATAAACTGCCATTAAAAAAAAAAAAAACAATGCATTATACTGCAAATTCAAGTTGTCAGGAAGCATAAATGCTTATTGTGCAGAAGAGCAGAAAATAATCTGCAGTAGTACGTTTTCACTTCATTTTAATTGTATCAGTCTCCTTCCCTGCTTTTAGATTTTAAAAATATCACATACTTGCACAGCTGTATAACGCTATACCCCATACCAACAACTCCAAGCTCTCTGGTCTGCAGGGTAGAGAATTAAGCTGAAGCCGTTACCATTCAGTCACACTGGGATCAGCAACAGAAAACAAGTTGAAAGGGTTTTCAGTTGGGGCTGCAAATGCCAATTACCAGTGCCTCATCTACAAACATCCAACAATTTCTGGCACATCTCGAAAGTAAGATGTTGCTTTCTTCAAATATCTGCATCATTAATTATTGTGACAGACAATGTGGGAATTACAGCGCCAGCTCAGAAACTGTTTGCTTCTACATTATATATTACCAACTTCCCTGCTGGTGTTTTTAGAGACAAGTCATTATTTAACTAACCCCTTTTAGTTAGATTTCATTTTCAACGTTTTCATGTCAGTTTAGGACGGATGCGCAGGAATTCAGAAATTTGTATTCGAATATTAACTACCAAAATGCTATTAGAAAGTACTTACCTCTAAAGACATGCACAAACTACTGATTGCTACTTTTAGGTCCCCGTCAGACAGTTCTTTGAAGTCTGTAAGTATAATTTCTTCTAAGCTTGTCCCTGTTGGAGAAAGGCATTTTTAATACACCTCATACATTAAGACAATGGTGCACAAGGTGTTTGTTCACTACTAGTCACTAGTATTCAGGGAATTAGCAATGATCCAACAGGCTGAAGAAATATTCCCTGTTCATTTGAATGCAATCACAACAATTTACTGTACCTGTCATCATTAATGTAAAACAAAGTAGAAACAATACAAGACTCATGGATGTTTGATTGCTAATATATATACATATTTATATAACTAATTGTAACCAAGGGATGTGCAAAGTAACTAAGCAACATGGAAGCTACTAATGGGGAATTACTGATAGATGCTGTGAAATGTTGGTGCATCCAGTCTCAATAAATGGTGATAACTTCATGACCCTTTTAATCAGTGGCAGCAAACAGCAAATGCTTTTAGATACTTAAAGGACAACTAAACACTTGTTATATTGACTTTAAAAATGAAAGTTTCATGCAGTACATGCTATTGTAGCCATGGACCTTAATAATTCCTTGCATATCTTTGATCATAATAATATAGAACACAGTATATTTACAAGTGTGCCAGAAATTAAATATGATTATTAAAAATTGAGGATTTAGGGATGTTAATAACTTTTTAAAGGGCCAGGAACACCAAAGAAAGACTACTGCTATTTGTATTGACATGGCACTTGGTTTTATGCAGCATTTGTATACAGGTAAATGACATGTTTAAAGTGGATCTCAGGATACTTATTGGTTGTTGTCTTTTTCTCTGATGGTTGCAGCCAAATTGGGTTTCCAAACTGTTAAAAGGTCATAAAGATTTAAGGGTGAAATATACTAAAATATTTTTGCCCTCTTTTCATATTTTTTTTGCCGGAACCAGGTGAATACTTGTATTAGTACAAATGCAAAAAAATTGGGTGAAAAACAGATGAAGGCTATGGATAGGTTTGCTCAATCCCAAAATGACAACAACATGTAGTTTCCTTGTAGAAAGGTGCAGGGTGCTCACAGATAGAAGCCCATTGAAACTGCAGCATGTACAGTGGTCTCTGGCACTCCCATTAGTAAAAACAATTATTCTTAATTGTTTTTAAAAGCAGGATTCAATAGTGATTTCCAATAAAATCAGCAAGAGGCATCCCCTAACGCATTTCTGATCTCCTATGATTAAGCGCCCATAGCGCGAAACGTGTTAGGGGGTGCCTCTTGCTGATTTTATTGGAAATCCCTATTGAATCCTGCTTTTAACCATGTATTGAATAAAGAATAATTGTTTTTACTAATGGGAGTGCCGGAGACCACTGTACATGCTGAAAAACAGATGAAGACACCTTAGTAAATTTCGCCCAAACTTAATGCGAAAACTATATACTTTAAAATGGCGTGCACATTATAAAACCTAACTGCAACTTAACGCATACATTCGGGCTTAACTTGTGTCTTTGTAATGCTCTTATTGGCTAAATGTTGGTTTGTTGTGTCTGCTGACTGCTGAAGTCTGCTAACTGAGTGTTTGGATACTTTAATTCAACACCGATCTGTAAAATTCCTCTTTAATCTATGTCTAATGCTTTGATTGGTTTGTTAGACCTGTGATTGTCCTCATACTATGGTATGCTAAAGTTTATTTCTACCCCTGCCAACTTTAACTGACCAAGGAAAACGTCAACAGGGAAGGTGAAGTAGAGCATGAAGCTAACACTTGGTTAAGGTCACAACCATTGCTTGAACCTTTCTAACTAAGCTCGCCTTAAGATTCAGAAAAAAATATGAACTTTTGGAACACTGAAACCCATTCACTCAAGGTGGCACAGCACTGAAGATTAAAATAAAAAAATATTCCATTTTTTACTGAAGGGATCCAATAAGCCACTGACACTTGTACTAATCCTTGCAAAAAAAAAACCAACAACCAAGAAAGTTCTGTTAAATAATTTTTTTTTTTTTTGTGATTTTCTTACAGAAGCCCCTCCTCTTTCATTTACTTTCTCCTTAACTTATCTATTTGGAGCATCAAGTAAGGGAGTTGATCTGCAGACTTGAGAATTTTTAAATAAACAATCAGAAAGAAGAAGGTGTGCAGCAAGTCAGTGAGGTTACACCTGCAGGTTTCTCATTTGATTCTTGAAATTCTCAAGCCTGGCTTAGGTTTCTAAATTGACAAGAGAGAATAAAGAAGGAGCTGCTGCAAGAAACTGGCTGTAAATTAAAAAAGAATACTGACAAATAAATAGTCAAATGACTCAACTATTCCATTGAAATAACCCTGTCAAGGCGTACGATCAGTCCCTGTCAGGTTTGTTTTAACTTGGGCACACATTGGGTGAGAATGGAGTAGATACAACCCCTCCTTTGTGTTGTATTTCTACAAGTTTTAGGGTCTCCTACCCATCTTGTGCCATGACAGAGCTCTTTGTGTCCTTCAGTGTACTTAGCTTAAAGCAGCAATATGAGTGATATTACTGGTAATAACCACATCACTACTGTGTTTTCCCGAAAATAAGACAGTGTTTTATATTCATTTTTGCTCCCAAAGTTACACTATGTCTTATTTTCAGGGGATGTCTTATATTTCCCTAAAGAAAAAAAAAAATCACACTCATTCAAAGTAAAAAAAAAAAAATGGGAACAAATACAATATTTAAAATACACTGTGCTGCCTTCCCCACAGCCCCCCTCTCACACTGTGCTGCCTTCCTCACAACCCCACTCCCACACTGTGCTGCTTGCCCCCCCTTTCAGAGGACAATGAGTAGGGAGGGGGTTAAACAGATCTAACTCACAATCCTATTTTCACTATCCTATTTTCACCCCCTCCCTGCTCCAAGTCCACTGAAGGGTGGGGGGGAGGGGGCACTATCCTGATGCTTGCCCCCCCCCCCCTTTCCCTTTTCGCTACCTCTTCCCCTCCTTGGCTCCATCTGCAGTAGATTACTGTTACAAAGCTCCTCACTTCCATCCCCACCGGTCTTGATGACATCATTAGCGTGTGTCGGGGGAGGCAGAGCACTGTAACAGGAGGGTGTCTGCAGAAGCCAGTATTCGGGGTGCCTTAATTCCGGGAGGATGTCTTATTTTTGGGGGGTGCCTTATTTCAAATGCCACAGTAAAACATCAACCATGCCTTATTCTTGGGATGTCTTACTTTCAGGAAAACAGGGTACAAGGCTATAAACCAAACTTGATTCATCTGCACTGTTGGAGAAAAAAAACATGTGTGATCTAGCCCAGTCACATTCATGTCTGACCAGTCACATCTGCAAAATGTTAACTGCCAAGTACTATGCATAATCACTATATATAGTATAATATAAATAGATATATTGCTGGATGTATATGCACTGCCTATTTTTTGAGGTGCTACCCCACAAACTCATATATGGGATGTATCTACTAAAGTAGAAAGAACGTATATATTTGCCTTTTTTGTACCGTTTTTCTTTTTCACCACTTTTGCAATTTACTATGCCCTTTTCAACTTTTATTTTACTGATACAACATTTCGCCAGGTTGAGGGTGACAATAATCCATTATTCCCTTTGGAGAAGGGTCTGTAAAATTTTTCTAAGTCCCTAGCGTAATAATTGGTGATATTGATATTAAGGGGCCCCTTTGACATTATTGTTAATTGTAGCGTTATCACCGCATCAATATTTACTGATATCAATTTTTATCGACATCGATACATTATTTTTTGATTTCCATAACTGAGGGGGAAAAGGAAAATGTGGCATAAAAAAATGTCGAAAAAGGGCAATATGGTTTTGCAACTTTAGTAAATGTGCCCCTAATTAGAGACCATAGGAGCAGAAGTGCACCTTAAGCTATTTTTTGATTGTGTGTGTGTGTATGTGCGTAATATAATATTAAAAATAAATTAATAAAAAAAGACCTTGTGTATGCAATTTTGTTTCTTGCAGGCTGGTGACGATGTCCTGCCGTGGTGGTAGATTTGGGAACTTCTCTTCCAACATGTATATAATTTCCTCCTGTTGCGCTGGAATCCGTTCATATACTGCAGACATGCAGCTAAACAGAATACTTCCTGCAAGTGTGCATAAGATAAATACCATGTAATAAGGTCATCAATCAGCAGTGAAATTACAAACTAGTTTACTGATGAAAAAAATGAATCTTATTGTGATAAGGATAGGATTCACTAACATTCTAATTATTTCCATAACTTAACTGAGTAACAGTGGAATCATTATGAATTCTCTGTCTTATTCATATTTTAAATAAATCATCTGAAGTAGCCCTATCAAACCATATTTGCTAACATTCTTCTTTGAAGAGTAATACATAGAAAACATGCAATGTTCAAGGCCGCACTACAATACTTTTGGACCTGCATTAGGTGTATTTCACAGGTTTGCACACCAATTTATAACCTTTTCATCTGTACCATTGTTCCTTTGATAGCTTTACCCTTAGTGTCATGTTTTACGGTGCAGCAAAATGCTCTATTAGGCTATAGTTGGCAATAGTGCAAAAAAAAAAATGTGACTGCATTTAAATATGAAGTGCATATTTTGCATCTCATTTTCAAAGGTTAACAAGAATAAAAATGAGTTAGAAAATACATATTTTGAGAAAAGTTAACATATTTTTGTACTGCTCACTTTAGTAGAACATCTGATAACCACAAGAAACCAGAAATCCATTTATGAATACACCAGAATAGAAAAACAGACACCAGTTTTCAAGCTTTTATAATACAGTAGGCTAATTCATGAAAGTCAGACTTCTGGTCCATTCGACACTTCCCAATATTTACTTTTCATCAAACTTTGCAATGTGGTGAATTTGTGACCAAGTTAGAAGCTTATGACAGCTGTGACATTAAAGAGCTCTTTGCATCACTTTGCGTGTGTGTGCACAGGTAATTAGGCTACTCATTAAGCATTGGAGTCTGTGGAAGTAGTGAATTTGGCAATTGTGTCACATTTGGCAGTTTTACTTTGCCAGATGAAAGTGGTAAAGCAGGGGGTTGATGGCAGAGATCCTACTGCACTACTGACTATGCTGCACTCCGCAATAAACAGCATCGGATTCCGTTCACTTCTTCACTATGGGAATCCGCTGCTTAGTGAATAAGGAGTTTTGAAAATACGTGACTACCGGAGTGTAGTGCTGAAAGTGAAGAGAGTTTTCTTACACAGTTGTATTCTAACTTTGATAAATAAGACCCTAAATACTTTTTATTGAAGGGGAGCTACAGTATGTTGTAGATGTTTTAGTACTGATAAAGTACTAGGGTCTGCTATTTCTAGGAGATTCTTTGTCTTAAGGTTGTTGCTTTGAAGTAATGCAAGTAATACAGTGCTGCATACATTTTGCAGACATGACTATTCGAAATGGAATAACTTTTGCAGGAATTGGTAAACAAAAGTTAACATAGCTGCAACTGGAGGATAATACTTTAATCTTCACTTGTACTCTGCCCTAAATAAAATGTCACTACTTTCTTTCCATTGGTAGCAAAGAAAAGGCCTATGTTATAGAAGTTAAAAAAAAATTCACATGTATTCATACTGGAGAGAAACCAAACAAAAACATTCTAATAAAAACCAAACCAAAGGTGTTTTAGGTAAAAAAACCTCCTTGTGGAGAACTCCAGTGAAGATGTGCCTTCCTGAAATAACTTGCTGCCACGGGCGACTATCAATGTGTTTTTTAAATACCCACTTTGTTCCTGTAACTGGATGTACAGCTACACATCTGTTTTTTTTATCATAGGTTCCTTTGAAACTGCATTTCAGATTGCGCAATATTCATATTTATGACTTTGTCATGCCCCACTGCTTGCTACTGCTATGTTTAGATTGGACATTCGAAAAAAAAAGAAAAAAAAGGGGAATAATGGAAATTTGATTATACCAGTTCCAGATAATGAAACGATAATGAAAGTTACATATTTAACCATCAAAACTGAATTATCTGAACATTTCTTTCTGACCAGAAAACTGTTAAGTATGCAATGAAAGGGGACACTGATCCATATTCATTGTCCACTGTAGGGCATGCGTGTCATTATGTCTAGTGTGACACAGCCCCAGGACACTAAGTTAAAGCAATCATCAGAGCTTTCCCAGCAACCCAACTGATGTCTGGATATCAGTGCTTAATATTCCTATCCAGTATTGTAAAAGCATTGAACATGCCAGTTTTCAAAATGTTCATTTTTAATATCTAATAAAATGCTACAAGATATTCTTTACTCCCTGCTTCTTTTTTATGATGCGTCCTGCAGTCTTTCAAAGGATTGTTAACCAAAGAATAGATCACACTATTTCAGCATGAACAGTTGTAGAAACACTCCATTGAACTTTTTAGTATTTTACATTAAAAAAAAATCGCTTACCTCTGAGAAGATGAGCAAGCTGCTGAGTAACTAGCTCTGGCGCCTCTTCAAGAATCTCTTTTGCAACTAGGAAGGAACATGATCCCTGAAACGCCTGACCCACATCAATTATTTTTTCTGGATTAATGACCTTTACAACTGACGCTTCCAATGCAGCATCAACACTAGGGATGGTGAGACCAAAGAATTAAACTTCAGGATCTAAGTTGTGCAGTGCCTTAATATGCATATTGTACATTGTATATATGAATACAGGATTGATTTGGTTCCCTGTTGTATGGTACCTCAACATCTGGTCATATCAACTGAACCTTGGGAATTTGCTTACTTCTGGGATATTGAAAGGATACAGTCATTGTATAATCACCCAATTATACATAATCTTATTTCATTCTTAGCACAAGACTGATAGCACTGTACTAACATCTGTACAGCAGATCCAAGTTTAATACATTTTAAATAGTTCATGATTATATTTGCTTAACTTCAGCCAAATTTTATTCTAGCCCCGAGACTCTGCCAGCAATTTGGTCCATGTAACCACTAAAAAATGTAACCACAGCAGATAAAATATGATGGATCTAGCCCTGGTCTGATAAGACTGTTGCTCAAAGCCTAAAATCCCACAAGCAGACATGCTTTATTTTTGAGAAGGAAGTAGTAACATTATTATTATTAAGAGCAACAGGAAATACACCCCCCACCCCCACCCCCAAACAAAAAGAACTGGCACTGTAAATGATTCCAAAAAATAATTTATACAGTGTGCCTTCAAGATTGCATTAGTAAAGAAAGAAAAACAAATCTTTTTAGGCAAATATAAAACAATCTACCATATTGGAAATACATTTGATGAATGAAAACTGGAATATACAGTATATCATTATTTGTTGTACCTCGACAGCGAACTGAAGTTAACAAGTGTTATTGACAATCTGCCTTCTTCATTCAGCTGATGCAGATTGATTTCATCTTTGAAGATAAAGAATATTTCAGGGATTTCCAACTCTTCCAAAATATATCTGGTCTCACTGTAAAAGTTAAATTCCCCCCGTGCAATGTTTATGACAGGCACACAGAGAACTCCAGGTGTGTTGATCTAGAAAAGAAATGAAAGGTTATGATTAGGTTTGTAAGCAGTATTTTACTAAAATACTCTCTTAATGAAGACTGCAAACTAAGTTTTCCAGAGAATCTCTATTCATTACTTAAAACACTTCCTTAGCAAGTGCCTTACATGCATATTTTGGAAAAGTTCCTTTACTATCTATTCAAGGAAATATACGCACTCCTGTGTATTGTAACTGCAGGAGGCAATTATTTAGTATAACTCAAAACATGCACTTTCATTGATAATTGGTACTTCAAGTTTGCATACTCATGAGTAATGTAGCTTCCCTAAAACAATATCTAAAACTTTATAGGCTGCCAGCTGTCTCACCTAACTCACAAGCATTGTCTACTATGCAATCTGGACTGAGAGGTATGTCATTTTAAGATCCCAATAAGATCATCCATAGATCTTTCCCATTACTGGAACAGTAAATGACTACTGTTCGGTGGAACTGCATTTACAGCTGTGCAACCAGTGTGTATGTAAACCAGTGGAAATATTTCTACCAAAGAATTCAATCAACAATACAGAAGAATGAAAAAAATAAAATAAAGTGGAATAGGGTAAAGGCACCTTCTCACATGCAATAAATGAGAGATATGTGTTAATAGTCATGTAGAATTAAGGTAATGATGGTGACTATTGGAATGGTGGTTTGAGCAGCAAGGACCTGTGCATGTCTAGCAGTAACAGAACCACGACAAATGTCTGACAAGCCATTATTTAATGAGGATAAAGTACTTTTGCTGTTTATTAACAGTGACAATGTCATGTTCTACCATAGCCACAAAAACAGCTTTAATAGACATGTGGATTGTACAGCTTCTTTGCATTCTTACCACCCAATCACAAAACAGGCTGCAGTTTCCTTGTTGCTACTGATACATTTGAGATTTAGCAGATAAATTGCAGAAATCAGACTCTTTAGTAGAATGTCTACAGCCAGCTTGTTTTGATTCTACATTTATTTTGCATTTTAAGAACAACAAATGTATATACAGTATATATATATTGTAATCAGGTCAGTGTGAGAGAGAGGGATGGAGTGTATGTGCCGGGTAAAACTCCTGTAAACTCTGGCATAGAAACCCTGGGAATACTAAAAAAACTGATAGGGTTAAACTATCAGTGTTTCTGTAAATTGAATTTGGGCCCAGGCTTTGGGAGTGGCTGCAGAGATTGGGTGGGATGGCCACTCCTATTCTCCATCTCTGGGTTTTGGTAATTAAGTGCACCTGTGCGGTAGTAGGTAAAAGAAAGCACAGGTTAGGTAGAAGGAGAACTGGCCCTGAGTCTCTCTCAGTGTGAGAGAGAGATAGACAGAGAAGGTGTCTCTGTGTGTGTGTTTAAGTGGGGCTAATGTGTGGTGAGTGTGAAGACCACTGGCACTCTGGGGAGTGAAATTTATGGACTGAGAGGTTCATGTTTAAGCAAGACAGTTACTTTTGGAAAGGAAACGCTGTACCTGCCTGCTATTTGTTTGATGTCAATTTTCTTGCCAAAGACTGGCTGAATTTGTTTTGTTTTGGACTTTCTTTCAATAAATACCATTTTTTAAGAAAGAAACCGATTGGAAATTTCGTTTATTGGACAAGAAGACCATATTTAAAAGCTGTAGCTACAAAATTAAAATATGTAAGTATATTTTGCAGATAATGCTTCAATACAAAAATATTGTTGTGGTTGAGAACTAAAATGTCAATTTACCTTGTCTAAATAATAGGCATAGGACAGCGTTGAAATGAGAGAATCCAAATCACAGCACTTATTTCCAATTACAGTATGAACTTTTTCCACCTGTTTACCTCGGTCCTGGAATAAAGTAAAATCCAATTAGCAATCATCTACATTTCAAACGGTATGAATAGAAACAGGCCAAATGGAAAAAATATGCCAGTTCTTGATTGGTATTAAAGGGTCATAAGAATTTCTACTAAGCAACCAAAAGGTTAAATGAACATATTTAGTCTAAAAATAAAGGATGTTCTTGTTATCAAATCACTGAAAAGGCACATGGTGTGCATTATGTCATGTACATTAAATGCAATTCTGTTTTCCATAAAGGAAATGCTATTTATACAAACTGTACCACGTCAGTTCTGATCATGAACAAATGTTCTGCCGTGAAACATGACTATGAAGTGCAGCAATACACAGTAACAATACTGATCCACAAGATATACAAGGCAGAAATGCAATGGACTGAAATTCAAGTACAATCTCAAGCCTGGAAATGACATTGGTATGATCCTCTGTAAACATGTCTCACCATAATACTTCTGTATTCATCCATAGGAGTGGGGCTTCTAACCTTTGTTTTCTACCCAATGTTTAATTTTGTTTAATAGAGGGGTGTGCAGAGGTAAATGACATAAATGTTTCCCTGCAAGCATTAGTGGCCAACGTTAAAGGGGCGAAGTACAAACCCCAAAATCAGAAAAGTTGGCACGTTGTGTAAATCGTAAATAAAAACA
>WMED01001046.1:0-29699 GCA_019650415.1 Pipa parva
ACTTGTGTTGTCCTTGACTATTGTTTAAATTGGTTTGATGTTCCGTGACAAACATGCAAAGAAAACTGGAAATGAGGAAGGGGGCAAACACTTTTTCACACCACTGTATACATAGGTGAGAACTTCTCACCCAGAGAATTTGTATAGTAACTGGCTGGGTGCAGAAGTGGGGATCTGGGAGAAGCTTGTAACAGCAGTTCCTAATCATGTTTCCAAGAATCTCCACCAAATTTGTTTCACAGTTTATCTTAAAAAATTGCTCCAGCGCCCAGTAAGTCTAAGGCTAGGTTTACACTAGCGTATTGTGAAGTCATTGCATATCGTCATATAGATGGTCAGAGATTTGTGTTTTTTTCTGGCATTGATTCCTTTAAATTAGTCTAAATAACTGCATGAAGCTATAGATTTCTAACACGAGTATTTTATACTAATGAGAATTTTGCTATACTATGCCACATCATTGGCTGCAATTGGCTAATCTATGATCAGAAGTCAATTTATGGCAATTCATTTAATTGCGCCATGAATATGCACCATTAACTACAATATGCATTGGCAAATTAATGTGAAGTGTTCTTCTGGGGATAAGAATTCACTCTTTAATAAATAACTCCCTAAAAGTTCAGTTTCATACGCATTATAACCCCAGCCAGTCAAGTGAAGTCTATTCCCAAACTCCATCTTATTTCCTCCCCTTTCACAGTCACATACAGAATCAGGTATCTCTGCAGGCATTCCAGTATTGATTATACAGAGACATCAGCCACTAGATTACCTGTTACACCTTCTGAGTGCAGTTTGCCAAGATGCCCTGGTTTAGACATTCTTATTTCTGTGAAAAGAAAAAAGTAAGATTAATGTAACGCACGTGTACAAACAAAAACATAATTGACTCAAGTCAGCTATTGAAAGCTTTCAATAAATAACTATAAGATATACATCTTCACATCCCTATATATCACGTACACATATACATCATGCATGTAGGTGTTCAGCCTGCTAACCTCCAGCTACTGCTGAACTACAACTCTCTGGGTGGAGGCTCTCAAGGGATGCTAGTAGTTGCAGTTTGGCAGCAGCTAAAATGCTGCAGGATCTATATCCCTGGTCTATAACCTGTAACAGAATAGTCTGAAATAGAAAAATCAATAAAAATATATTTAACAGACGAAAGGGAGCAAAAAAAAATCATTGATTTCCTTATTACAGAAAAGCCCAATTCAAATAGTACAACTATGTAGAACAATGGAACGCTAGAATGCTAGAGGCAAGTCACTATTTATTTACTTTTTGAATTTTTAAAAAAAAAACAGAAATTTAAGTAGTTGTACTATTATTTTTGCTTTTACTACTTGTGGATTTTAAAATTAGGTTTCATTTTGTCTTTTTATTTTCGAGTTGCTTGTTAGGATCACTGCTCATAGCAACCAGATGGAGGTTTAAGTGGCCTGTTGATTTTGTCATGTTTCTGTTTTTTCTAAACTAATTTCTAATCATAGTTTGATACAGTATCTTATTTACAAGACACAATTTAAATACACAAGAGATGTGCAATAGTTGGCAGCAGCAGTGATACAGTTGGTCAGTTTGGTGCTCTTGCAAGTGCTATGGCAGGGGTCGCCAACCTTTTTAGTTGAGAGAGCCATATATGTGTGGCTCTGCTGAATGTTTGTGTACTTAGCAGGCATATACTTATTTACTGAAGGTGAAGGGGAAAAAAAAGTCTGAAATAAGACCAAATCAGTAACTGTAGAGGTTATCAAGAGTCCAGAGAAGGGCTGGGAGCATGTTATGGGACTACAGCTTCCATGTTCTCAAAGAAACCAATGTCTGCCTTGGGATTTACTAGTTCAGCAACAGTTCTAGGGGTTTAAGTTTCATAAAACTTAGCATGGAAAAGATAGAATAACAGCAACTGACAAATATGTTCCTGAACTACAAGTCATAGATTGATTTTACAGTTAAAGGATGTTGAAGAAATAGGAATTTACAATAAAACAGCTGGAGGGCCACAGGCTGGACTTACTAATGTGGGGATTTATAATTAAAAAAAAGAACCTAATGGTTAACCCAATGGAAAGCTTCTGTCAGCAATATTGTCCTAACCAAAACAGTAACTCTATGAGAGTTCCCCCATCCCTTCTAAAAGAAGGGGAAGAGGGTTTGAACAAATGTGTGTATGTGAGCCCACATTCTTAGTGAGGGGAATCCATGGGGGTTACTACAGAGGACATGGGTTAGTCAAGGGGGACTCTCACTTCTGCTTTTCATTTCCCTCCTAAACAGAATATTTACTGTCACAGACTAAAAATATGCACACGGCGCCGTATATACGTGCCCCTTTACACACACAAAGTGATCCAATTATACAGCACAGATATTCAGTATATAAAGTGATACTATAAATATATACAAGCCTCACACTGGCACACATTCTTACATAAACTGCAAAAAATCAGAAGAAAGTCCTAATTTACCCAGATCTAGCCTATAAGCCTGACAGCAGGTATAACACTCATTTTACTTAAATCTGTAAAATTTTCATACACTGCGTGTGCTTTATATCAATAAAGGTACCACAAAAAAAGCACAGAGAGTTTAATGAAATCGAGCCTACGCACTGTGGAGATTTCATTCCTGTAGCACAAAAAATGGTATTCAGCAATTACATGTGATTTTCATACTAGGCAACAATGAAGGACTTCACATTAACTGTAACTGAGCATCTATAAGCAATCAAATGTTGGACTGACAAACAACATACAACTACCTAGAGATAAATGATGATGTGATTTTTATTATGACGGAATAAAGTTGTTTTATACAAATCCTCCAGACACCCACAATGTGTAATGTGAATAAACCTCTGCAGACACCAGTGCAATCAGATCAAAATCCCTGTCACAATGCCAGTATGAGCATATGGGGGAATCTGCAATATTACCTGTGCATAGTGGCATAATCTGTACTGGTGCCCACAGCTTAAAAGCAGGGGTTTCAATCACACAGCCCAGGGGCCCCATAAGGCTGTCATTTGCAGAACGCTGGGCAATAAAGCTCCAGAGACATCCTCAGAACAGCAGAGAGCAACATTCCAGCCAGTGGCATAGGGTGAGCTCCCACAATGCCAGGGGACGCAGGGCAGTAGGGGCGCACTACCACCCGACACTGATTCCTTATCTTTGCACAGCACTTCTGCATGTCCATAATCTAATATTATTTATATCAGTGTATCACACAGTCTGCCAAATCAGGCACCACCAACAGTTTTACCTTAGCAAATTGACTCCTTTCTAAAAACTTACTAAAACTGCTACACTCCAAAATACACTGACCTCTTTGCCTGTTCCTCCTACACACTCTGTGTCATATAAAGGAGATTTGCTGTTTCAACTGTTTCCAAGACAAACCCACAACAAATTATTTCCTGAAAATGCCTCCAAGTATAGACTATAGGAACTACAGAGCTAAAGACAGAGTAAAACTCTTTCCCTAAAACTTGGAGGTCATTGTTTTGGGGAGGGCAATCTACAAAGCTTACTGTGACAGTCGTGATCTTTTAGGAATAGAGTCAACCAAAAATTGCACCAAACTTCCTGCAATATGTACTGAAGCATCATGCCTTCAATACACTGCAACTATCACCTGAAAATTTGGAATGTGCAGTTTTGTAACTAAGGCCAGTTTCACACTGGCGTAAATATGCTAGTGCGTATACGCTGCATTTGAAAAAAAAATGCACACCGCAAATCCCTATGCTACTTACCTGCTCTGGCCACACTAGCGTTGAACGCGAACACGCAAACGCTTGTTGCCACATATTTGAGGAGCATATGGATGTGACACAAAGAATGTAGCCAGATAGGAGGAGCCATGAATGCTGAGGGAGCTGTCACACTGTGTCAGGGAAATACAATACAAAAGTGCGTCTCGAAGATACACTGGCTTGAATTTGCCGGCATATTTTCAGTACACGCTTTTATAAATGCCCTTGTGTGAATCTGGCCTAAACCATAGCTGTGTTTATCGGGGAGGGTTGCTGATAACAAAAAGTTACCAGTGTAGTTAGTGCTTCTTGATAGCTGCAACTATGCTAATGACTTGGGAGAGAAGAAACAGTGGGAAATAAGATGGGGAATGGTAGAATTGCTTGAACAAGTGTAAAATCATGACAAATATCAAGTGGAGCAGTAATTTTACCATGTCCATAGCAGCTACAGTTACCACTATAAACAAACCCTAAAACACAAACTAAAACTTTCCTGCTGATAGTTAAGAACTGATAATCCAACTTGGCTTCAGGAGAAAGGGAATCACAGGCAATGGGCCTGACGGGTTTAGTTTCATTTTGGGTCAAAGTGTGAATTGCCTCGAAAAAATGCGATTTTGTGAAAATTATACACTTTGCCAACTTGACATATTCAGAAAGAACTTCTCCTGCAATGTGTTTTCTTGCAGTTTAGTTTGCAACATTACATCAACCACATATTTACACATCACTATTCACCTCGAATTCATAGACAATTAGGCTATTCAGTTTAAGTATGAAAGATGCAGATTTCACTCTGAGACAACCAATTGTCAGCATGAAATAGGAATTAGCTGTCATTAAAATAAAGATAAAAACTATTGTTGCAACATCTGCGACTGTCATACTTTGACAATACCAGGGATCTGAAAACGTGCAGGAATTGCTACATGGCAATTAGCTCCATTGCAACAACAAATACACTAAATAACGAATGTGCACAATTTACTTCACTGTACAGTGCGTGAAGTGATGGTGGAAATTGTCACAAATTTATTTAGGGATAAGAATTCATTCTGATGAATAACCCTCTAAATTAATCTTTTTTTTTTTTTTTTAACTACGGTATCTTTTTTTTTTGGTTTGTACAAGTACTATATATATTTTTGACATTTGTACATCACTTGTGATTTTGTAACAACAGCGATCTTTTTGGCGTATTTGTGACTACCATGTTAATGGTTGGAACATAAATCTTCTGTATATGTTCTTTTCCCTAATAAACTTGTACCTCATTTTTCAACTTTCTAACTTGTCGACCTTCTTCCGATAAATTAATCCATTTTAATTGACATCCCTGTCTACTATATTTATCTTGCGGTTTCCATTTTCACACAGTCGTTTCTATTACAGCAACACATACAAGGCAGGGGTAATACAAACAGTTTGTTTTGTTTAACAAGTGCTAAGGTAAGTTACTCCAACTTTACAACACAATAAAAATGAGGGAGATCTGCTTCTAGCTATAATGGTTTGTATCATTCAGGTTTCAGTATTCATCAACTCATTAAAATACTTATAATTGCAGCCCTTGTCCCACTGTCTTGCGCGCAAAATAAAAATAAAATAATAAAACTTGGCTTCTGGGTACTGAGCAATGTGACTAAAAGGCAACAGGTGCCAGGCTGCCAGGTGTATAAAAATACTCGGGTGAATTGGGAAGAAATGTGATTTATGATGGCAACCCTGAACTTGCCTCACTCCAACTAAAGGGCTTATTCATCAAAGTGAGAATTTGACTGTTGAGGTGAATTTGTGATATTTGTGAGTTGCTGTGCTCAGATAATCACAAATTCTCTACTCCTTATTCACTAAGTGGCATACAGCGTCAGTGGCTGGTTATTGTGTAGTGTGGTGAAATCACTCGGGCAGTAGCAACCCTGCCATCAGCCACCTAATACACCACTTTGATCAGGCAAAGTAAAATTGGCAAATTGAACACAATGTGCCTGGCCGAATTTGCTACTTTGACAGACTCTGTTGCTACAAAGTGATACGATCTGTTTGCGACTGTCATGAGCATCTGAATTGGTTCCGAAGTCACCATATGATGAATACGCAAAGTTTGGGAGGTGGTGATTCAACGCAAATTCTGATTGTTACATGACTGTTCAGACTTTCATAAATAAGCCCCATAAAATGCACTTTCATACAGAGTTGAAACCTGTACACAACCCCATCACCTGAATGCATTTGACACAGTACAAAAGGCACTTCTATGCAACCAAAGAGAAAGCACAAATACAGACCATTTTGCACAGCTATACATGATAGATACCACAGAACAGCGAGTGCTCAGCTAAACCAATATCCACTTACACAGAACTCTGTTAGCTGAACCCATTCACACAGTACTTTTACATACCAACTCAATCCAATAAGCATGCAGCATACTTACACACCTGAACTCAATGTACACGATACACCACTAAGCATTTAACCACTTTAAGCAGAGACTCACATACCATATTTGCACTGCTTATCTACCTGCACACAATTAACCTGAAATCCAGTGAACATAGCACCCACAGGACCCTACCACATAATAACAAACACAGTAATCCGTACTCAACACACAGCTCATTCTTACACCGCAAATGTCCTGCAGATTTACTATAACCTTTACACTTCCACATATATTCTTCCCATACTCATACACAGCCCCCATCATGGTGTACATTAACCCCTCCACTATTTTGCTCACCTGTAACCCAGGGGTTAGAGATCACCATGATGAGCACAGTGAGCTGTGAACAACTCAAGATCTTTGAGGATACAAGACAGTGATCAGAAAGAGTGCACAGGAACAAACCCTCCCACACTGACATTTAACCCTCACACTGCCAGACCCATCAAAAATTGTGATCACTCAACCTTCAATGCAAAAAAAGCCAATTTTAAATTCTGTCGCACCCTAAACACTCCCTTTCTACACAGCAATTTCGCAGTATTAACTATGTTACCCAGACATACCACTGAGGGGGAAGTTCATTCAGCCGCTGTCATTGTAAATTGTGTATATTATTTATATAGTGCTGATGCAGGGCTTAAGATTTCCACATTTTAATTCCTTACCAGAAGTTGCCGGAGTGCTACATGTAGCAAATAACTAGCGTGTCCCTTGCCTTAGATGGTAAATGAATCACAGAAACTACCACAGTAATAGCTGAAATTGCATGAATGTGCTCTATTCCATGCAAACTTTAATAATTTCTATTCTATAAGCAGCACTCACTACATTATATGCTGGTAACTCTAACCGTCAGCACTGCCATTCTCAATAAGGGGAACATTTTGAAGGTTTTATACAGAATGAAAAACAACTTTTCAATGTAAAAAAAAAATGCATCAAAAAGCGACTTTCAGCATGGCAATAAAAGCTTTTTAAATAGGCGATACTGGCGTAATAAAAAAGACACTGTTTCTCCAGGGTTATCTGGTCAAAAAACTTTGACATTGTCACAAGTTACCCTTCATTAAAAAGCATTGCATTAATAAAAACTGAGGTTCTAAAAGGGAAGCTGAAGGCTCAGGAAGAATGTCTTTCTAAAGGTTAACTAAACTTAGAGTAGCCCAATTACACAGAAACAACCAGTATTTTAACTTACATAGCTCCAAATATTAGACTTTACACCTGGGCATTCAGCTAAAAATCTTTGTTTGGCAATTCTATCTCTAAAAACAAAACTTTCTAAACCAGCAGTCCCCAACCTTTGCTGGATAGGGGACCAGTTCCCCTCCCTGCTAAGGTTTGATGGACCGGGAGGGGAGGTTAACAGTTCATGCATGTTGCCAGCCGCATGATGGAGACATGCTTCCTGTGTGCACATCACCACCATGTGGCAAAAAGGGGGCTGGCAGTTGGGGACCCCTGATCTAAATTATCTATTGTATTTCTATAGCACAGGGTACATTATAATGTACTTCAGCTGTGTGTTGAAGGGCTGCAAGGAACCCAGTGGAGACTGCAGTATGCATAGGAGCCCATTAATAACCAGCCCTGAAGTGAGATAATACTAAGTAGCAGACTGGTCCGCAGGTACAACAAGAAAATTCCCAGGTGGGACCCAAGCTCCAAGCTGTCCCTTCTGGCAGGCACCGGGGCCCCAAGAGGGCCCACTCAGCAGGCCAACCCAACAGTGCAGATCTCCTCCTTCACCTGCCTTGCGTGTAATGTCACATGACATCTGCCAGCAAAAGGGTGGGGCCAACCCCAGTCCAACACTGTTAATATTAATGGTTGAATCTTGTAATGGTTGTAACAAAATGGGAGTAAAACCCTAAAATGCAGGTATAATTCTTCTGTTTGATTAAAATAAAATTGAACATTGCTTAATTTACTTGGCCTTTAATGTTAGAATTATTTGTCAGATATACCCTGAGTTTTTAGTCAGCCTATTTTGCCATAGTCCCTAGAAAGTGCATGCCTAAAGGATCCTTGATACGTTGAACATGTACAGGTTCTTTAGTTCAGAGAACTTTTGGAAAGCACAGGAGACAACTTTATGGGCACAGATCTATAGCTTTAAAGGGCTACTACACTACTACTGTTCATTTTGTCCAGTATGTATTTGTGCAGTAAAAGAAACCAATTGAAAAGCGCCAAATGACATACAACCTCTCACCATAATGCCATTGGGTGTTGGTATATATATATATATATATATATATATATACATACATACATACATACATACATACATACATACATACATATACACACACACAGTATACTAACACCCAATGGCAAATATCAACATTGCACTATGTGCAACAGAAAAGGGGAAGTTTACTTAAAATGTATGTTTTTAAATAGTAGAGATCTAGGGTAACAACTGGTATTCATATTTTTTCTAAAATATTCATGATTCTGAAAAACTAAGTAGATATGCTATTGTGAAAATAGAGTTTTCACTGATTTTGATGTGGTTTTACACTTGAAAAGAAGGTGTGGTCCCTGGAAACATTAAGCTTTTTAAGGGTCATGGAATAAATAATACTTAGGTGTTGATATGTGCATCTCCCTGTTATTTTTTTTGCCTTGCTGAGTTTTATATAAGTCATGACGTTATGAATTTTTGGAAGACAGCACCTCTATATTTTTCTACCCTTTCTGAATGTGCACATTAGCTCTGAACTGTCACTTTGACAGTCAAAATTTGAAGATATATTCCAGAAGCTAAAATGGGTATAATCACCAAAATTTTTTATAATTCTCACTTTATGACACATCCATTCACAACAATATACTGTTATCTTTTTGCAAGATATTCAGTTTTCTTAAAATAGATTCTTAAAAGAACTATTTTCTGAACTTGTTCTGTACCTGATGGCTGGCACCTTTCAAAGATGTCATCAGCGCAAAGACAATTGGATATCAGAAGGTGGTGCACAAGTGAAATCAACTGCTCTATTGGGAGGAATGGGTAACAACCAAATATTAATAACTCAGAAGATAACCGCAAGTCAAACTAAACAAAACATTTTAGAAAAATGTTGCTCTAGCCCAGCGGTCGGCAAAGTTGTTTGAGGAGGGAGCCATTTCACTCCCTCCTCCAGCAGTGACAACTATCTTGTGAGCCGCTGGAGGAGGGAAGTGTGCCCTCTCCCGACCACTTGACCACCGATGGCCAATCAGAAGAGCTGTCGGCAGTCGTGGGCAGGGCTTGGGCATGGCTTTGGCAGTGCGCTCCGAGCCACAACAAGGCCGTAGCAGTCCATCTCTATCTGCAGTTTCATCAATAATGAGAAGTGAATTTGCGATTATTTTGGAAATGCGATTCAAATTGTAGCGAGGTGAATTCAACAGGTGAATTCATCCTTTTGTCAATCAGCCCCCATATCTTCTTACTGCACAAAACTCAACATACACATATAAATATGCACAAGTTCTCTATTATCATGTTCATGTCTAGTCATATAATGAAATAAGTTAATATATTTCAAACTACATGTAGTGTTTTTATTTGAATATTTGAAACAATTCTTTAGATTAATTACCACTTGCATTAGAAGGAGCTGGCTACAGCTGAAGATGCAAGATAAAATAGTTATGGTTTACTTGATATGTACTGTACAATGGGGGAATTCAAGCAATGAGCAAGTAAGTTAAATCACTTACCTGTGAGTTTACATCTAATTCAGGGGTCGGCAACCTTTTGGGCTGAGAGAGCCATATACATGCGGCTCTGCTCAGCCCTTTTGAATTTGGAGCCACTGAAATCATATGTGATGTCATATAGGTGACGTCAGCGGCTCCGAATTGGCTAGCAACCTGGAAGCGCTGAGAGAGCTTTGTCTCTACAGCAGCGCAAGCATGTGAGCACCACTTGTTACAGTCAAAGATCCAGATGCAGCCATCAAAAGAGCCACGTCTGGCTAGAGCAGCGGTTCTCAACCTGTGGGTCGCAACCCTGGTGGGGGTCGCGAGGCCATCCCACGGGGGTCGAGAACTGCTCCAGTACCCGGAAGCGCCCGCAGGAACCCTTCTTATAAGGGTTCCTGTGGGGGGGAAGTCGGCCAAAAACATCATCACGTGACACGTTTGCATGATGACGTTTGGCCAAAACGTCAGCGCCGGGGATCGCCACCCCAAAAGGTTGAGAACCGCTGGGCTAGAGAGCCATAGGTTGCTGACCCCTGATCTAATTCATATAGTCCATACCTATGAAAACTCCAAAATTCTGTAAAGTAGTTAAACACTGAGGGGTTTATTAATCAAAGTGAGATTTCAACTGTTAAAGTGAATTTGTGTCATTTCAGGTCGGTTTCTAGTGTAGTCAATTGGATAGTAGGAGCCCTGCCATCAACCCCCACAATTCGAAAGCTTGATAAAGCACAATAAAACTGGTGGATTCAACACAGTACACCGTGACAAAGTTGCCACTTTGACAGATTTTAACGCTTAATCAACAGCTGAAATACCTGTGTACGCGCATGAAAGTGGCATAAAGTACTTCTTAAGTCCATGACTATAGTAAGCATTCAAATTGGTTGCAAATTTGCCACATCTAAGAGTTTTAAAAATACCAAAATATAGGGACAAATTAATGCAAGTACTGTTCATTACGAGACTGTTTGGACTTTCACAAATAAGGCCCTCATGCTTCCAAGACTTAAATGGCCGGTGTGTGTATATCTTCACAATCAATTTTTTAGGGTTAGGATCCAACTGTCTACAGAACCACCAGCTCAATACATACTTAATACCTTTTCTTTGCAGGCTTAACCTATAGGTTTGGGGTTGACTTTTGTATCACTAACCAAGACATAGAGATTTAACAATAGTAACTGTAACTCTCTGGGGAATTAGATAAAGTAGTTTAAGTTGGTTCTATACTGACCTCGTAACATTCATTGTAGGTTTCAGACTACAATGCAACTACACTGGACACAGGACCTTAGATTCCGACAGGCCACAATCAATGGCAATATGTTTAAAGGGTCAAAACAACTGTACTGAAGTACTGTGTCACCCATACTTGGTCAATCACCAGTGATGTTTATAGCATTATCCTTTTATCAGTACTCTCAAAGCACTTATCCTTACTCTAGTAAACTACTGTGTTGATGCTGTCTTGTTCAAAAATAACACTCACGCGGCCTCATCTTACTGCACTAACAACAAGACCAGACTAACAGTTTTAGCATAATAATGTTTAAAAGAAAAAGTGCAAACTTAAAACCTGCCTCTCATAGATGCAAGTAAGTAGGGCGTACCGTGGCAGAATACTTTGACTATATGGCAAAAGCACTGTTCGTTGGAGCGTGGGACAGTCCCTCAAACCACATCCTGCAATAACAGAATGACTTGGAGCTTGTCCCTTCACAGCACAGGGTGACAATGTAACCTATATAGAACCTGCCTCTTGTAGCATTGTATGACAGAGTTATATAGACTCCATCTGTATTAAAATAAGAGTATAATTCATATTTTCCATTTAGTGGAGTTCTACATTATAGATAAAAGTAGGGTTTCTAGAAAAAAAAATGCTATTTTATAGATAGGTCTTACACATGAAATGATTTTCCTGTGACTACCAGTGCTACCTCTGAACCAGCACTGGATGTCTCAGAAGCATAATCATTTTTCATTGGATCTTTTATAGTTCTATGATAAAGAAAGTATATCTTTGGTAATGGAGCAAACATTGATGCAGAAACATCCTTGTTGTATACATGTATATATTTGTGCTATGCAGATAGTAGGCACTTTGCTCTTGGCTGTATTGATTAGCCACTAAGCTTTGTAGGGGGTGCCTGACATGTTTTAAGCAATCTCTATGCAAATTGATTGAATTTGCATGGGAAATTAGTTTAGCCTTCATCTTTGTCTGGTCAACAAGCAGTATTAACTGCCCCAGGTGCTGCCCGACTTTGGGCAATATATCCAGTCTAGCCCAAAATAAAAAGGTTCCATACTGGAAACTGGTTATTCATTTGTGTGGCAAAGATAATACAATCAAAGCCATGTGTGTGATCAAAATATTAACAACCAATTAAAATAAAACAGAACAAATTGTCAAACTTTATGAATAATGTGTTATTTAACTTTAACACTTAAATGTGTGATAATATGGAGCAGACTAGGAGATGATAATCTGGGTCATGATCATCCAGAGGAGCAGACTTGATTTAAAGAAAATATTGTGCTTAGTGGGAGTGGTAAATAGCAACGAGTAGATAGAATAACAGAATAATAATAGGGATAGTTTTACCAATCATAAATAAGTAGAATTAAATACCTTCCCACACACAACTGTCTCTTACTGGATTTTCACTTCCCTTATCAATAATATACCTCTAAACCATTCAACTGAGTTTATTTTACTCCAACATTTTATTACTAAGCTCTGCCCATAAATTCCGACCCCTTTTCAGGTAAACCCTCTGCTTTTTTTTATGGAAATCCAAAATAGGGTTGAAACAATATGCATTATGGTAAGTCTAATAACCGGTGTTTGCCATTTTGTGAAACAAATGACATCATTTTTGATGCCTTAGGGTTTTGTTCCACCAAATATAGTATTTTAGATGCATCGGTAGTAGAGTATAAAAGCCATTATTTTTCACCATATTTCAATTTCTTTGTAGACTTATTAGTCAATTTGTTTAGGTCCCCTGGAAACTTGACCCTATTAGATATTTATGTGTCATCTATACAATATCCTGCATTGCATTACATTTATGGGATTGTTACAAACACAATATAACCAAAAATTAAAATGCCTCTAAAGTACTATACATTATAATACATTAAACTAATATATTATAATTTCTATATATTTAATCTATGCTTTCCAAAGTATAATATTAAGCTAATTAGTTTAAAAATTGATTTCTAGGGAACATTCTTAATTTGTATTGTCTAAAGAAAAGCAAGAAACAATGGGACAAGGTGGGTTCTGTTTAACAAACACATACAAACAAGGGTGCTATAAAGAGGTTGTTATTCACTAAAGTGAAAATTTGACTGTCGACTTCTCAAACAGCAGATTCCCTTAGCAAATCCGCAACTGCAACAATTTCCCCATTGAAAAGTCACGACAATTTTACAGTTTGCTACTGTGACAATTTCCCCATAATAAAGTCGCGACTGTGACAATATTCTTATTTTCTTATTATAAAGACGTGACTGTGACAGTAGCAGTCTATTGCGACTGTCTTCAGCTGGCGATTTCACACCTATACGCAACAAATTTGGACTTTAGTGAATAACCCCCTAAAACAGAGAAATATATCTACTGAAATTAATTTCAAGGACAACATTTTTCCAAGTGCCACAGTTAAATAACTATTATGTCAATTTCAATGTGATTCTTCTCATTTTTTTTGTGTTACTGGTCCTTTCACATACAGCAGCAGAACATCTAGAATTATGTTGGCCTACAGAACTTTAGCCAAATTCTCACCCACTTAACTTTTGATATGACAGTGAAGCTTGGTCTATAATATTCATTTTGTAGCCAAATGCAATCAAATTATTTAAGCCCAACCAGGTTGGACTGGCCCACTGGAGGACCAGTACTGTGCCAGTACGGTGTGCCATGTGGCTGGAGTGTGCCCACCTGGCATCTGGAATCTTCTCCTCTCTGCAGTGGGCCCCTTACACCCAGTCTGACCCTGTATACTACTAAACAGTGCTTCTTTATTTTTTCTTCCTCCTTATTCATTGTTTATTTAATATATCTTATTGAAAACACTATTTTCTTGTCTCCTTGGTCTCCATTATTCTTTTTCCTTCTAGACTAGAGATTTAGGGATATATATACCGTATATATATATATATATATATATATATATATATATATATATAAAGCCCATTCTGAACTTTTCAATCCCGCTTATATATATACAGTATATATATATATATATATATATATATAAAATCGATATCCAAAAAGATCTAAATCAATTCATTTCCATCAGTTAAATCTGGCACACTATGCAATGTCTATTAGATTCACCTTACATTTACAGTCAATGTTCTTTTTTCGAAATGACAGGTCCAGCCCCATAGGGAATCATGGGCTCTCTCCAGCCAAAAGCAGGCAAATACTTCTGGCTGATAAAATTTGATTGAACAGCTTTATAAATAGGCACCATTGCGATAATGTTCTATTACTGCAATTTTGCAAAGGATAACCAATCAAAAAACTTTTCAAATAGCCCCTTTAGAGCACTACAATATTGTCCACTAAACCCTGACCTGTAGTAAACGATATCAGATGCAGTGACAATATACTCTATTTGAAAACCTATTGTGGATTTGGAATTGATTAAAACCCTGGAACAAAGTAAGCAGATTTCTGTTGTCAATCTAAGATTAATAAATTGAACACTGCTTTGAAACTGAAAAACAGTTTCAAGTGGATTTATTGTTAAATGTTGTATGGCTTTTCTTACTCTGCTGCAACTGTACGCAGCAGTCAGGACTGTTTAAATGTATTGACTAATGTCATAAAGAATTGTTTGGAACTGTGATTGTAATTATTTAGCAATCATATGAATGCGCGAGGAGTGTGCTTAGTGAAACATTACTTTATTATGACTGATGCTGGAATTTATGATGGGATGCAATATATCTGACATGTTTTATTACTTACATTGCCATAATCCTGATGTATATTCATTTGTAATCACTCTTAGTAGAAATATACAGCAATTTGTAGCAAGGAACGCCACTTGATTTTAATGTATTCATTGTTAATGACTGATGGGTAGGAGGATATAATCCATTAAAGATTTCTTCAGCCCCCACTTGCCCTGCAACAAAAGTGAGTAGGGTGTCTAATAGGGAAGAACAGATTGGAGGATGCAGGCCCTCCATGAACTTTTGGTTTCCATTGGCCATGCATTTGTTCCATGAGTCCATTTAGCCATATATACTGGATATATGTGTCCCCTGTGAGTGCTGTGTTGGCAATCTATTTGGTCAGAGAATGAAAAAGTTGGTATATACAAATGTTTGTGCCATTTGTACCTTTTATTACAGATGTATAGATCCCTATGCTTTTTAAGTTTTAAGTTTTTGTGTTCAACAAGATACAGCACTGTTGGGAAAGCGGGGCTCCATATCCTTCTATGTTTATCAAGCTGGTTCTACACCTGTTCCGCATGTGAACCACAGATATTGGAGGCCATGAGCTATTGCCTACTTTGAACTCCCTAGAATCTGACCTTGAGTACTTTGACATAGGCTGGAGTTTTGAAGACCAACCAGGAAACAAGCAATCAGGGGCCCGCGACTCTAATTGTTTTTTTCTTGTCTCGTCTTTCCCATGATTTACTTGTATCCTCCTCTATCTGTCTCCTCTACTGCTTTATGCTGCCCTCAGGAGCATGCCATGATGGTGCAGTTGGAAAATCTCACTGAGGCCTGGGCCTACTAGATTACTGTGTCCTGGTGGGACAGTCTGAGACTGGAATAGTATGACTCTAGGCTTTTCTAGATTGTTTATTTTGCATTCAGAACATTTTGGAGGTTATTCACTAAGGTGCGAATTCGACTATCGAATTCTCAAACAGCGGATTCCCGTAGCAAGTCTGCAACAATTTCCCCATGGTAAAGTCACAATAATTTTTTTAAGTTAACATTGCGACAATTTTCCCATAATAAAGTTGCGACTGCGACAGTAGCAGCCTATTGCGACTGTCTTTATCTGGCAAATTCACACCTATACGCAACAATTTCGATTTTAGTGAATAATCCCCTTTTGTTTGCCAGTGAATGACATTTATGTTTGCAGTAAACAAGTTTTACCACAAGTGTGCCACTTTATTATACAACTTGCTCGCAAAAACAGTGGCGTTCTTGAAAGGGACAAATATTATTATAATATTTTATTTATAAGGTGCCAACATTTTCTACAGAGTTGTAAAATACACTGGGGAAATACAAACAATGTAACAAACATAAATAAATCAAAACAAAAGGTCACAGAGCCCTGGGACTAGAAAAGAGGAAGTAAATAACACAAAAAAAGGAGTAAATATAATTTGCTGGGCTTAACTTGGCTAAATTAACGGCATTTTTTCTGTCATTTAACTTTAGGAGTCTCTGCTTAATTGGGGTAAATTAACAGGTTTTCCTAAAATTTATTGTTCCTTTTTATACTGAATTAATCAGCTGCCATACTGTGTGATTTAGGTTTCATTCTCAAACCTTGGACTACCTCAGAACAAGGTGGTGACCCTTTATCGTGTGCTTCAGACTGCCTGACTGTTTAACTAGCATATTATGTGGCTCTATGTAAACTAGCAGTTAACTGGAAACAGCAATGGGGCGTTGATTGTTTCACAAGGAGATGGGCAAGGAAAAGTTGCCTTTCGTGGATGCCTACACCTACTGAAAAGTAAGGCAATGGTTTATCATTTCTCTTCAGGATTCCACTTGTTTCTTTCCACTGAACTGTTCTCTTATGATCACATTGATCATAAATGGTACATTTGGCTGTACTCTGCCTTATGCTCCCCAACACCACCCCTTCTCTCCTCTCACCAACCTCTGGTTATTCCAACGTCAAAACATTCATCAAAACATAACCCTTTCCTTAACTAAAACAAACTCTTATCTTAGTCCCGAAAATAATTCTTTCTTTTAATCCTCTTCTTTTTTTTTTTAAGGACATTTCTGTCGCCATCCCTGCGCCAACAGTGTGCGACTTTCCTTTATATACTGCAAATACCTGCGAGTACTGAAACCAGGCTCTCCCAGCATGACTCTGCCATCGCAGCTGCCTTGTTTCATGGTGGCCATTACTTCTCTTATAAACCACTTGCTAAGGGGCAGGGTGAAGGTGTTGTCTTCTCACCCAAACCTAACATATCCCATGGTTTAGTGATCATGGTGGACCTCACTAAAATCAACCCAGTGGTCTCCAATTGCTGCCTGGGCATAACTTGTGACTCCTCTCCGTACGTCTCATTACACAAAAATACTGTGGCTAAAACTTGCCAGTTCCAAATTTTAAACATTGCAGAAATCAATCTGAATGCTTGTGTGAGTGCTCACAGCTTCTGCTGGTCTACCAGGTCGAACAGTTTTACCCATTTCCACCATATACCACTTCTGTGAAGCATCAGCAGAGAATTTAAATAACGAATGTCAATGGTTTTCTGCCGTTTGCTAATGGTTAGTATTGCTCCAGCCCCTCGTGTTCTCACTTACTTGTGATTCTGTGTTTCTACTCTTCGGTCGTTACTTAGCTCATACATTCTTGTATTTTAAACTTGTGTGATCCTGTGAGTTACAGTTCTCCTGTAAGGGAGGAACAATGCTAGGTGCAGGATCAGTCAGATAATGAATATCCACTGAAACTCCTTTTTGAAAGACAATCTAATAAAAATCAAGTGGACATATCAAAAGATTATACTCTAGAGCAGTGGTTCTTAACCAGGGTTCTATCAAACCCTAGGGGTTCGGTGAGTCTGTTTCAGGGGTTTGGTGGAGCCTCCGCCATGGAGGTCAAGACACAGAGGTCAAGTGATTTATCACTAAAGAAGGGTTCGGTGACTGTGCATATTAAATTGGTGGGTTCGGTACCTCAAATAAGGTTAAGAACCACTGCTCTAGAGAATCCAAACCTCTATAGTTCTGCAGTGCCCTTCCAAGTGTTCCTGTGTTACAGTTCTACATTCAAGTGTTCCTGTGTTTCATCTCTAAAACATGGGTTCCAGTTCAACTTTTTCAGTTCTCCAAAGCTCTGGAGCACCATGATGGTTCCCTTGCAACAAAGTCCATACCTACTTGCACAGGTTATGATTGAAGACTCAGATCCCCTTAGATTCCATATCCTAAGATTAACTAGCACCAACCCAGTCGTAGTAAGAGGAATCCCCTTCCTGTATAGTTCCTGCACCCCTAGAGGTGTTTCCAATTTTCCCTAAGGCCATAACAACTGTTTCCAGACCAGAAGATAAAGATGACGATGAAGTGCTATTTTCAATAATGATTGAAACATCTCTTTTCAGTTAACTAATATCACAATAAATGTTAAGCTTCTATGCACCCTATCCTGAGACTTAAAACAATAACAAACAGGTTTCATGTACAAGCTGTCACACATGATTGGATCAATGAACATTGTACGGCTTACCTGACAGACAAGTTTTATTTACAATCCCTGCTGGAGATAAAACAACTCTTGAGACCCTCTGAAGGCAGAGGAAAGTGCCAGAAATTGATTCTCTTTTCCTGACCTAAATTATAGTGGATCACAAACGTCCCCTTTTGAATATACTTGTTACATATAATAACCTGACCCTCCTAACAATGGTATAACTATGAGTTAAAAAGCTCCCTAACAAAACACACAATTATAGAAAACAAAATAATTAAAAAAAAAAAAAAGACAATTAACCAATAATGTTGCCAATTCCCATAGACTTGACAAAAGATATTGCATTTCGTCTTGAAAAATGTTTACTGTAGTTGTATCTGATTTCAAACCACCAGTGTAACTAAAGCCAGTCCTGCTTCTCAATAAAGAGACCATCAACAAATCAAAGACTGCTATTGTGCTATTGCATCTTTCACATTAAAAACAATCTAAGAGATAGTATAAAGCATTATGGGGGGAAATGTATCGAGTGGTGTTATCGTAATGGTCCAAATAGATGCTAAAAAATAACAGCTATTTACCATTAAAAGTGCGCCTAATGATAACTTCGATTTTTGCTTAAAAATTGTTAGTAATTTGCATCCTTTTTTACACTAATTATTGGTTTGTGTAAAAACATGTTAGCAATTTCTGTTTGTGTCCAAATATTAGCAAAATGTTAGCAATATCCGTGCACAAATAGTTATTGCTAACATTTGGACACAAATGGAAATTGCTATAACGTTTTGCTAACATTTTTTTACACAAAGCAGCCATTAGTGTAAAAAAAGGACGCAAAATATCGTTAAAAAAAAAAAAAAAAAAAAAAGGACACAAAATAGGAACTGCTAATGTTTTTTACACAAATGTGTACCTGGTTCTCTAATGCCAAGGTTCAGCCAGGCGTTAATTTTACTTCTTATAACAGGACTTAAAATCGTTCTACCCTTTATAAATCAAGTGCACCTGGTCTTAAACGCTGATTTTTTTGCAAAAAAAAAATTAAAAAACAGGCGCAGCTGGGACAAAATGGACGCAAACAATGATAAATTGCTAATAAATGGACGCAAATTGCTAATAAACGGACGCAAAGTAATTTGCATCTATTTTGTACGTTAGCCCCACTTGATACATTTCCCCCTGTGTATTTTATAGGGGTCAGTGAGAAGGAGGAAGTTTTACTGAAATGTATTCAGCTGGTAGGAATGCAGGGTAGCTAATTGTAGCAGTGTATTATAGATCACCAAATATAATGGGAAAGAAAATGGCTCAGAGATCCTCTTACAGAGAGCACATGGTGTCAGCTGGAACAATCATGGGAGAAATAGATATTAACTAATATAATGGAACAGCAAACACGTAAATTAAAATGGAAGTCATTTTTTTAATTTACCGGATGATAACTGCTTGGTGTTATAAGGAGATCCTTTCAGTCCTGTAAATTGCAATTTGAGGCCTCCAAGGATTGCACTTGTGTTCAGTGAGCCTCGGGCACCTAACACTGTTTCAATGGTTTTCCAGTAGTCCTTCTTTGGACTTTTGGTATGTATTAACCACTGCAAATAAAAGGTCGTACAACTGCATTTTTTGAAGGCAATAAAGTTGTGGAATACCCTACCTAAAGAAGTTATCCTGGTAGAGATAGTTGATTGTTTCAAGAAGATACATAAACTATAAGGCCAGGTTCACACCGGTGTATTTCTGCGTGGCAAATTCATGATGGCGTTTTTTCAGGATGCAATTTTCCATTGTACTTTTCCAATGCAGTGTGAACATTCCCTTGGCATTCGCCACTCCTTCCATCTGGCCGCATCCTTTGCGTCGTGTATGCGTGCTAATCGAATACATGACAGCAAGCGTACGCATGCTCGCATATTGGACTAGCGTATCTGGAACAGGTAAGTGCTATAGGGATTTGCGGCGCGCTTTTTTTTTTGTTTGTTTAAATCACAGCGCAGAAATATGCCAGAGTGAACCTGTCCTAAAATAAAAGAGTAGTGATGTTAATGCATGTTCTTTTATGCATATCGAGAACAATGCAGAAACCATTCTGATTGCTGCTTTGGATACAGTAGGAATTTGTTTAAGTTAAGTAAGATAACATCAGCTTCAGGTTGGATATGGTTACCATTTTATAAGAATATAGTCATCTTTGCCCTGCAGCGTCAGCTTTCAAACATTTGACTGGAGTTCGCAGCAGGTCTGTTTAAATAGTTGCAGATAAACTGAACTTAAAAGCCAATAAAGCTTTTAAACCTTTACAAAATACATTTTTTACTGTAATACCTCATCAAAGGTATCAAGACATTATATGATAAAACAAGACTTGGCATTTAATCAGAACAACACTTCTATTCACAATTAAAAAAAAGACAACCTAATCGCAGAGCAAACTAGATTTAGAAAAAAAATATATCAACCAAATGCAAACTGGTAATCCAAAAAAATGTAATCATCTCAGTATTATCAAATGCACCTGCATCACATTGACTCCACACCTAACCCATAAAAGTCTATATCTAGATTTAAATGATAGAAAATATATTTGACTTATCTGTTTCCTTAACTGCTGGTGCTTTACACAAGTAACATATGCATGGGTGACCTAATTTAACAGGAAGTAGTTATATCCCCAATTCCAGTGTCACTGTATGCATATTACATTTCTTACAACAACAGCGAAACAAATCTTGAGGATATGTATGACTGAATCAACATCCTGTTCCTATTCAGACCCAGGGGCCACTAGGTTAGTCTGGAAAAAATATGTTATAGCTACCTTCAATACCAAAATTATTTTAGTATTACTTGATCTATTATTCTACAAGACTGCCTATAGGGCTAAACTCCAGTCTATTTCATTTTGGTTCAAATGGAAAACATAAAAATATTGTAAGATATTAGTGTATGTAGACATAGCTATCTAAACGTGTGCAAGAATATGCTTATTTGCATTTATACCTAAGAGAATGGTGCTTATTTTAGCTGAGGCTGTTTGAAAACACCTTTAGTAGACAGTTTTTTCTGGCCATAGAGAATAATTAATCAAGATTTCTCATTTAGGGCGAAATTCAATAAAATCAAAAATATGGATATCGCGATATCGAACGCTTTTTACCAATATTGCGTTATTGATATTTTGCCGATATCGAATTCTCTAGCGATTTTATGGATTTTCCATAGAAATAAGTAGATTAAAAATTACAAATGAATTTCAATATCGTGGTACGATATCGGCAAAAGTCATTCAATATCGCAATATCATTATTTTATTAAATTTGTTAGACTTAAATTCTAAATGTAAACATTCAGAGGATAATTGTGCTATGCACACAATAAGTAATACTAGTCTGAAAAATAAATAGAATATGAAACTGGCTTTGAAACACTTAGCGGGTTGTTACCATAGTGCAAATTCACCAGTTTTAACAAATTTGCATCCCTTTGCACGATGACAGAAGTGAATTCACTACTCCTTATTTGCTAAACAGTGGATTCCCTTGGCAAAGAAGCAACCAGCAGTGGTGGATATGCAACATGTTGTCAGGAACAGTCAGTTGAATAGTGGCATATGTGTAGTGATGTGAATTCACCCAGCTGAAGTTAAGTGATATCATTTTTCTATTAATGTTTAAAGAAGAAAATGTCACTCTAACTATATCTTTTTTTAGAATGCTGTGAAAATACTTAATAGGAAAGGTCATTCTCACCACTTCGTTACATTTTGGTTGCTACTATTGCTGCATATTAAAGTCACCTACATCAGAGGTCCTCAACCTTTTTTGCACCAGGGACCGGCTTTAAGCAAGACCAGTTTTCCATGGCCCGGTGGGGTGGTGGTAGGGCAGGTGCGGAGCTTTGGTCATATGGGGGCGGGGGGGGATGCTGGCGGGACCTCGGTGTATACAGCACTGCTGCTGTACACCGGTACCGGGAGCCGCGTCAATGAGGCCAGTCTGCTGCCCCGTCCCGGCACGCCACACATAACATGTTCTGCCGGGGGCGAGTCAGTGAGGAGAGCCTATCGCCCCACCCCGTCCATGCTGTGCTGGATGGCCGCGTCCCTAAGACACGCCCGATGCCCCGCCCCATCCTGCATAATGTTCTCTGCCGGGAGCTGCGAGCTGTCACGGCTACGGCAGAGAACATTATCAATCCAGAAAGAGCGTGCTCAGACCAGGCGCAGGGCTGCAGAGCTAGCTGTCAGTAGTGCCGCGGACCGGCTGAAAAACCCCATCGGCACGGTCCTGGTCCGCGGACCGGCAATTGAGGACCTCTTACCTACATTATAAGCAAGTGATTTTGTCATTCGTTTCAAATTGACAATATTTCCAGTTCCTTGGTCGCTACATTTTGTCATTTGAATGTACAGTTGCCCTTACGCCAAGTGACATGAAAAGATAAGTTTGCAAATCTCGGAATGTGTCCAATTGGATGTAAATTTTCACACCTTTGTGATTATTAGCACTCTAATAATTAACAGACTATACAAATCCAGTAAGAATTTTTCTAAGTCATTTTACGGTGTAATAAAATACTTTTAAAAAATAAAAATAAAATGGATATTATCAGGCATCCTGATTGGCAGAATGATTCTTTCCCCTGTGCATGGATTGGGGATAATGTGACAATTCCTATGAATATATAAGAATTTTAGTGCCTTCCCCTGATTTTATTGCTAGATATGTTCACTAAACATCATTTGGCTTAGGCAAGACAGTGTTAATCTTCTTCTTCTTGCTTCAATGCACTAAGCAGACTATTTGGTCATTCTCAACCGGCCAGGTGGGTGCGCTCTAGATTTCCAGGTGTATGATTGGTTAGCAGCATCATGTGATCTAATGTCCACATATATCCGCTGTTGATAATACATTACAGACAAACAGTGACTTCATCCTAGTTATTACCATGGAGACAAACCTGGCCAATCACAACATACACTGACCATTGGTACAGAAGCATACTGAAATACACAGACACTCATACAAGCATAATGACCTATACAGATTCACAAACACACATTCAAACACAGTCATTATCAGGCATAGCCTTTGCAAACATATATGCAAGTGGGTACACACAAATCTGTAATTCACAGCATTCACACTATACGTGATGTCACATACCAGAGACATGCTTAGGCATACACTCAGAGTTAAACCGTGCAACTAGGAAATGCTCAAATATGGCACGAAATAGGTCTATATTCACTGAAGGTTCCAAAATGTGTTACTAAGTTTAAGAGTAAGGATGTATCCAATGTGGTCATGGTGCACAGTCTTGATGGCATATACAGAAATTAGGTAATGTGCTTAAAATATAGAAGGGGAAATGGAGTATGAAGATTGTGAATTCTAATTCTGCTTATTCCGAGTTGGTTAGATATCAGTTCAGATTATCAGAGGAAGATTTGGCATTTGGCTGAATTATGGACTTAGCTTGTCCTTAAAATGTTTTTTTTTTTTTAAATCCAGGTACTGAGAGACTGCTAGAAAAAAAATAATAATAATAATCACCCTACAAAAGTTACAAATACAGGTATGCAGAACGTTTATCACAATAATACATTTTTAATCATTCAATTATTCCTCAAAATAGACTCTTACTAAAACATGAAGGGATCACATTACCTATAGTGACCAGCAGAGGGCACTGATAGACCAGACTTCATGTGGAAACACATGAAAAGACAGTTTGAATGTGCAACAGAGGGAGAAAGGGAAATGGTGAGTGCAGACTAGATATAAAAAGTGACACACAGCAAAAGGGGTGGTATGGAAGTAAATACAGCAATATATGGCTTATGTTGATGAACGCCTCCTTGTCTCCACTACCCTTACTGTTTTCTTTTCTCATTTGTAGTATAATACAGGTAGACTGTACTAACAGGAAGGAACTGATACATTGTAACATGTACAGACATGCAGAATATAGCAGATCATACCAGGAAAGGAAATGATATAAGATAATGAATAATACAGCACAAGTAAACAATAACAATACAATGTAACACAGAGACAAACAGGAGAGAGTATACTGACTAAAGGAACAGAGTAAAACACAATTTAATAGGGTTAATAGGTGGGAAGTATTACAATGGCAGCTGTGAATCTGGTGTAACTGATAAGACTTTGGCACAATTGAAACTAAGCATCCTAAGGTGATAACAGCAAGGCAGCATCATTATTATATCATTATTATTATTATATGGTTTTTATCTCCAGGAGATAAAAACAAGGCCATATAAGGTAAGGCTGCACCTCAGTGTGACTTCAACATAAAATCTTAACAGCAGGGTTTGGGTGATGCTAAGTTTTTTAGTTCACTGACATAGGCTATATGCAGATTTGTCATTACAGTGTGTGTTCAATTTGCAGGGTATAGGGCCTCAGGAAGACATCTGTATGGTGCAATCCCTGACATCATGTTGTACTATATAAACCAAGCCGAGAGAGACAGTTTCAGGCACTGTAAAATAAACATGTATAATTTGTGTGCCAAACCATTGTGAGACTGTAACATACAAGCATCATATAAGAACTTGTAAATAAAATGGAATGCAAGATCATCTAACCCAAAAGAGACACGGTCGTTAACTATGTATCATATCATAGGCAATGTGTAGAAAGAATAAGCTAGGGTGCACAATGTGCTGATATGTATGTAAAGACACACACACACTGGCAGATTATAACATGATGTATGTATAATGTAAGCAGAGGAAAGGATGAAAGGTACAGGGAGAATGTAAAATCTACTATGTAAACCAAAACCTTCCAACCCAAAGAAGGCAGTAACAGCAAGTTGTAATAATGTAACTATAAGGCAGATATACCATGTACATATAAAGAATAAAATCAACAATTAGATTACAAACTCAATGTAAAACACTATAATGTAAGTAAGAGGCACAAGTGCATTTTATAAAATGTCAAAATAGGCAAGGAAGTAATAAACAAGTACAATCCAACATTTTATACGAGCCTAAGCTACAGAAACAATACGACTAGTCATGCTAATAAATTACAAGCGCCATTAAGAACTGTGTATAACATTAGTCAAGCCACAGCATTGAGACTGAATATCCACACATTACTTATGTAAGAGAGCCAAAGACACAATGTAAAATACTCTATGCATGGCAAATACTGTACTCAGCCAAAACATTCCAATAATGAACATAATAAACAACAATATAAAATCAACAAAGCAGTGATGCTTAGGTAAAATACAACACAATGAGGATTCAGTTGTGTCTGTGCTGGTAGTCAGTGGTTAGACAATAAGAGGAGCTGAAGGGATAACAGCTGTTGTAAGGGGACTGGAATACATGGTATTTGTTGTCACACCACTAATTCTTGTTGTAGTTTAGGCTTTATAGCCATGGGATAAACTGCTCAAATAATAATCCTGACAGCAATTAGCTTTTCACCAGGACAAAGAAGGAATGGCTCAGTTGTTAATTTACTGAAGTCTGACCAGGCTAGTTTACATAGAATAGTGCCCTGTATTGAAAGCGAGGTGAGGCCCTTTCACAGTGGATTCTGCTACCTAAACTGCAGTAAAGCACCATAGGGCATGCTAGGTAAATTTACATATATATATATATATATATATATATATATATATATATATATATATATATATATATAAAAATACTAACTTGTGTCAGAAAATGTGTTTTCTAATGCGTCACTGCAAAGTTGTAAAAATTCATTTTGGAGACTGCTGCCTACATTGGGTTCCTAGATAACCCTGTTTGTATGTTTATCCACCCCAAAATCCCAATCCCTATTTTAATTCAAGGAAGTCTGGGTTTTATTCTAAATCAATACCGAAAGATAAAGCAGTCCGATGGGCTTAAAAACTAAATACACACAAAGTAAACGGGACAGAAGGCACACAAATTCTAGGTTACAGTAATGTTGTCAATGGGCATTGGTGAAATTAATTGACTTCGTTCCATCAGGAAGCAGAGATGCCTCTCTAGGGTTTGAGCACAGAGCTAACAATATCAGAGAGATATTAGTTCCCTTTATTTAAAAACTAACCCCCCCCCCCCCTCCAATGATAAATCTTAAAGACAGAAGTTGGTGATCGCTATATTGATCCATCTATTTATCACATGTCTATCTTTATTGCAAAATGTACTAAGGGCCAAGTTGGCAAGCATAGTGCAAATCATGTGCCAATTTAGCTGTTAGCTGTTTTTCCTGCAGCTAAAAAAGGTGCAGCAAATTTGTAGCAAATGCATTATGCCAATTTCCTACAGAAGACTGTGTCTGTACAAAAGTGAAGATAAGGGTGCTAGGGTGACTCAGTTGGATGGACAGCTATCCATTGATTCAGGGATGCTTGGGTTTGATTCCTGTTTCATACCCGTGCAACCTTGGGCAACCCAATTTATCTTATTATGCCTCAGGCACTGAAACCTATGTTCTATCAGTAGATTACTATGCTTGTTGATAAGGGCAACTATTTTTTTTTTTTTTTTAAATGAAAAATCCCAGTGGGCATTCCCTGTTTGTATAGGAGAGGGAAGTTTTAACATTAATCCATTCACTGAACTTTTCACTTACCAAAAAGTATAAATGATAATCTCGAACTGTATGAATATTAGAAATAACCAGCGATAAAGGCATTACATGACATCATAGCTGGAAGATTAAACAATATTTTGTTTTTTCCAGCTCATTTGGATGAATTCACAGTTCATAATGATTGGGAAACCACATTCAGAGTCAACTGACCATTTTTAGGGGGTTATTCACTAAGGTGCGAATTCGACAGATTCCCATAGCAAATCCGCTACAATTTCCCCATTATAAAGCCGTGACAATTTTTTAATGTTAAGATTGTGACAATTTCCCCATAATAAATTCACGACTGTGACAATATTCTCATTATAAAGACGCGACAGTAGCAGCCTATTGTGACTGTCTTTATCTGGCGAATTTGCACCCATATGCAACAATTCGGACTTTAGTGAATAATCCCCTTAATCTTTTTATCGAGGCCTGCAAGACTCAACTGTTCTAATGTCAGATTACAGACATACAGGGATTGTAAACCACAGATATACATCTGTATTTAGCTATTTGGAAATTAACATTAATATTTCTAAACAGTAAAACAGTTATGGTGGAAAATTCCAAAGTCCACGGTCAGCCAAGGCAGAATTTCTGTCCTGTTTGTATAAATGTATATACAGTTTACAAAGCACTGGTTACTTCTAAGACACATTGCAACCATCATTTCACAGCAGTTAAAATACCATCCCTGCTTTTTCAGGAAATGTACATAGGTAGCAATAGTGAATGGTGAATTCAGTGCACTACTCCTAGTTGCATTACCTTTGCACACGCATGCAAAGAGCTCCGTAAGATCACAATGATTGCAGTTGCGTGAATTGGTCACATACTTAGCACGTCACAGAGTTTGCTCAATAAGAGCACATGGGAAAGTGGTAAACACATGCAAAATTCAGAGTTTTACGTGACTATTTGGCTTTTAGTCAATCAGGCCCTATGTCACTTACCAAGCCCAATGAATTAAGTAGTAAACACTGGCATTTAGGCACTGATCTGCATGAATAAAACTGACCACAAACATTTAGAAAACCTAAAACAGTTTATACCAGTGCATTCCAATAAAAAGTTCAAAATGGCTGTATAAAATGATTAAAAGAAATAGAGGATGTAGGGCTTAGTGTGTGCAGAAACACAAGGAATGTTATATATATATATGGGCATAGAATGAAATTGGGCAGTTCCAACACTGTAAATAATCAACAAATTACTGAGTGTCCAGCTCTTCCGCTGCTGTAGAGAGAGAAAGGAATACAAAATCACCTCTGGTTTTTTTGGTAGTGGCAGCAGGTGGGTGGCATTATAGGATGTGACAGAGAGTAAGCAGATATGTCATTTCCAGGTGCAATTAGAGTGCACTGTATGATGCAAACAACAGCCCTAGAGCAGTACATTAGGCAAAATAACAAGCCTACAGGAAACAAAGAGAGGGGTGACACAGCAATGCAAGCAAGTATCCCACACACACAGTGGAGCAGACAGGCATAGTACAGAAGAAGAAGAGAGAGCTGGTGACACTGTGGTCAGTCTAAATGAGCCATAGGAAAAGCAGGTAACAGAAATGAGTTCAATAAAAAAAAAGATAGGTGCTATGGCAGCAGGGGTAGTTTTTAAATAGGAATATAGGATAGTATATTTGATTTAGGGTATATTAAAGTACAGTTCTCTTGTTTTTTGAACATCTCTTCATCTGGATCACGCATTCTTTGGAACGCTCACTATTTCGCTCTCTCTTTCCTTCTCTCTCGCTCTCTCCCCCGGGTCTGTGCTGATTGTAACTGACACACTGACTCCATTTCACACACTCATATTTCTCGCAAGATCAATACTTTTGACTCCCTACAAGACAATAATCGTGTGCTCGCCGCCCGCCAGTCGATCAAACACATTATTAGAGCTACGTCCCGAGGGAGAGAGGCACAGGGGAGGGAACCAAGAGAAGTGAGAGGGGATCCGCAACCAAGAGACACCCCAGACTGTGCTGTGCTGTCACACACATTTCTCTGCACAGCCATACTGCTGCACTTTTCTTTGCACTGTGTTATGGGCATATATTCCATGCCTATGTGCATTTGACTTTATAAAAAGTGTAAATTCTCTTATCCAGTCTCTTCAGTTACCATACGGGTCTCAAACACACAGCCTTAAGGCTGTCATCTCCTGCCCACAGTCCAAGAACATTTTTCTTGGGTGGAGTGTATCGCATTCGAAAGGAAACGCAGCCCACCAACTTAATTTACCCGGCCAAGTTTTGAGACCCCCGAATTAGCAGCTATGATGCTATTGTGGATGTTTATTGATGGACATATTAATGCAGCATTGAAGCAAAGTGAAGATTGATTTCTTGGTGTAGATTTAGGTATGCCACAAAATCATTACATGGAATTTGGTGGCAGTTGTTTTTTCCTGAGGTGTGTCCCAATCCACGCTCAGCTACACCGACAGCTCTTAGCCCCGTCTCCAGGCCTCACCAGTGTTTTTGTGCATATTCACTCAGTGGTACAGGTGGGCAGATAAAGTGACTAGCAATTCTGAAAGATCCACCAGTGCTGCTGTGAGGACATCTACATAGCATGCACCAGTGGTGAGGCCTGAGGACAAGTTTGAGAACCTATGAGCTAGAGCAGTGATTTTCAACCTTTTTTGACACAAAATGACACTCTGGGAACCTGCAAAGGAATTGGCGGCTCTGTGGGGCAATCT
>WMED01001047.1:0-29693 GCA_019650415.1 Pipa parva
CAGCTAAAATAACAAAACTTGTGTCACTGTCCAAATATTTCTGGCCCTAACTGTATGTAGCATATAAATGTATCGGGGAAATAATACCATTTATAACTTATCATGTAGCACAGAGGCCAGATTTTATTGTTTCACTTTTTACTTTTTCCCCACTGCTCATAAGTCCATTTTTTTTGTGGATTGTAATAATGTGTTATGCATTGGCCTTCGTTTACAATCAGTTGCCAAATGTCCTTTTATAGCCTATAGTCTGTGCTAGTTGACATCCGTTTCTCTTGACAGTAAAATATTTTGACTTTAACACGCATTTGCTTTTCAGCAGCTACAACTTATTATCTTTGGCATTATATACTACTTTATAAACTCACAAGTTTGAGTCCTTTTTTTTTTTTTTATAAAAATATACTGACCGTGTAACTCATTACTAATAAGAGACTTTGCAAACTATCCGTTTTTGCAAAAAGCAATTTAGTTTCTTCAAAACAGCAATTCAATAGTAGGCGTTTGTATTCCCTGTTGCTCTTTTATATGATTACTTAATTTGGTTCAACTCAGGGTTTTAAGCATGAAAGACAAATGAAATCAGTTTTGTCCCCTTGTTTGCCTAAATTCTGTTGATATTATTTTAATATGTAGGTTTTGTGATTTGTAACAAAGTGAAAGTTGAATGTCCTCCAAAAAGTCAACACACGGATGGTATAATATAACTGCAAGGATTAACTCAGAAGCGATGGAATCTTTTTCTCTGCGTGATGTTTAAGTGCTGTTTGTCTTGATGCCAGAATGCATTTCCAACAACAGTAATGTTTTTTTTTGTTTCTTTTTTTGCACAGTTTGCTTATAGTGACATTCTATTATCTGTATTCAGAAATGGGATGGAGGGCAGGACATTTTGGGAAGAAAAAAAAAAAGTGAAGGGCAGGCAGATGTTTATGCAGGTGGTGGTCAATGAACCTGGTGGGAGCCGAATCATTTGAATTCTCGCCCTGCCGATTCATTCTTTGTTTAACTTTGTACAAGCGATTTGAGCTCCCAGGGCCCACCTTATTCAGCAGTACATAAAATAATGACTCTTTGATTGCAGTCAACCTAAAGTGGCTCAAGGACTTATTAGCATGTACGGACCTATGTAAATTATTTATTACTATTATGCAAAAAGTACATTTGATTGATTTAATGTGCGAATTCCACAGGGGGGGCATTTGAAGCTTGTGCTGTGTAAGTGGACATGTGGAGAAAAAAAAAAAAAAACCTTTTAAGCATTTAAACAGATCTAATTAACATCATCGTTTTTTTTCCCTCCTCAAGTGCAATTTAGAAGCAATCATTCCCAATGTAACAGTCAGCTTGAATCTTCCTGCCAATGGGTCCCCGCTTCAGGATATCCTGGTCCATCCCTGTGTGACTTCCGTCGACTCTTCCATGTTAATCTCAAGCAGCGTTGCTGTAACAGATGATTCTGCCTTCAATGGACCCTACAAATTTCCTTTTATTCCTCCTGCAGATGCGTTCCAGTTGTGCTACTATACATCCCAGGTTTAGTAGATTTTTTGGAGATTTTAAATATTCCATTTTTCTTATGGTAAGGCATTGTAGTAATTAAAAAATACCGGGAGATTGCCAGCCAGAGTTCTTGGCAAAACACCTACGCACAGATTTCTCTTTGCATTAAAGGACATTGTATGTGCCATATTCTAATTGACTATACTGTGCTGCTTGTGTCATTTGAACCAGTAACACCCAAAAAATACAAAATCTAATTTGGAATGTTATGGGACTTTTTCAAATTCAGAACTTTATCTTTGAAATTAAATTCATGAATTGTATTTTTTTTTCCTTTATTGGTAGCTTTCATGTTGTTAAACAGACCTCGCGCAGTCCTATTGTGTTCTCTTTTCTATCTGTTTTTCTCTATTTCCCTTTGTTTCTTTTCTCTAGACTATTCTCTATGCTACAATTGTACTAACGATATATTATAATGCAACTTTTACCATTGATAAAATCACAAGCAAAGCATGTTATTGTTATTTTGAATAGTGGAGGTTAATGACTATCGCATGCTTCTCCTTTACAGGCTTATGCGATAGCTGAATGCCCTGGTCAGATAATTGCCTATACTTTAGCACATGGCACAGGCACGTATTGTGTTGTGTGTTTTTTTTTTTTTTTTTGTTTTTTTTGCATTCACACTTGCAAAAATATGTTCAATTTACGTGTGTGTCCTCCAAAAAGAACAATAACACCGAAAAGTGAAAATGCCTTAAAAGCATTTGTAGATACTAGATATTCAACCTGTACTTCCAAAACTTCTAAATTGTGTCTAGAAAGTAAGATATTTAGCTTTAAAAATTGGGTTTTAGAGCACATTTCCCATATATGCTTTATGTAAAGCGCCATGAAAGCAGTGGGTTTAGGTAGACTGACTGCTATCAGTAAATATAAGAACAGACAGAAAGCAATACAGTTCATGAATTTAACTTCAAAGATAACAATTTTACAGGTGCTTAAGTAACTGCCATTTCAATCCAAATGGGAATTTTTATGGTGTTACTGGCACTTTAAGGGCCAGTTTATACACTGCGCTTTTTGAAAATCACATCCTGAAAATACACTGCCAAATTCAGACTGGCGTATCTTCAGGAAGCGCTTTTCTATCGTACTTACCCAACGCAGTAGCATTCGCGGCTCCTCCTATCTGGTCGCATTGTGTTTTTATTAAATACATGACGCATGCAGGGATTCACAGCACGCTTTTTTTTCTTCCCCACAGCGTATATAAACACCAGTGTGAACCTGGTCTAAAATTATGTTCTGTTTCTTTACTTGGAAAAATGAGAGAGTCTGTCATTTGAACAGGAGTCCTCAGACAGCTGTATAAGATTTCATACTATTACTTACTTTATTTATAATTTTAGGTACCAGTTCCACCGATTTTGGGCTTTTACCAGATGACAGAAGATGGGATGCAAGTTCACTTGTCGGTTAAATTAAAACTTCACGAAAGTGTAAAGAATGGATTTGAATATTGTGATGCAAAAATACCTTTTTTTAATAGGTAAGAAAAAAAAAGTACTTTCTAAAAGTATATAAATTTAAAAAGCCTATGTGTATACTTGTTTCTACATCTGTTTGTTCAAAATAAGCTCTATTGCAGCGGTTCTCAACCTGTGGTCGCGAAGCCATCCCACTGGGGTCGAGAACCGTGCCGACACCCGGAAGCGCCCACAGGAACCCTTCTTATAAGGGTTCCTGCAGGGTGATGTCAGCCGAAAATGTCACCACGTGACGTGCGTACGTGATGATGTTCGGCCGAAATGTCAGCGCGTGATGGCGATGTGACGTCAGTGGGGGTTGCGGTCTCAGAAAGGTTGAGAACCGCTGCTCTATTGCTTTCTTCCAAAATATTTAATCTGTCAATGGCAAAACAAAATATCAAACAATGGCTTTAATATGTATGCTTTATTAAAAGAATGAAACATTGCATTTGGTTTGGAAGTCCATTTTCACATTTTTAAAGCCCCCATCTGGTTGCTCTCTAATGGAGTGTTGTTGGGTTTTTTTTTTTGGTTTATTTATTATGGCCATACACAGAAGGAGGTTGATAAGAATGTTAATGGATTCATTGGTAGTGTTGAAGCAGATAGGTAAGGGTACCTACTGGTAGCAGAAATGAAAAGGACAGTGAAATAGCAAGCTATCATTATTAGCTGTGGTGGTGGTTCATGCCCCCAAGCATTTTCTAATTATTTTGAGAGCAGCTCAGGAAATGCATATTTATACAGTGGAACTAAAGGTTTGTGGTCTACGAGTAATTCTTAAGAGGGGTATACTTACTTTTTTCCACAACGCTGCCTTCTACTCTCTGTAAAAGCCTATTCTCTGTTCTTTCACTGCGGCTCTGCAATCCTCTTCATTTCCTGCTTCCTCTTCAATATCACTGAGGCAAGCAAGCGCAGAAGCAAATTTTTGACATGAAAGTGCTTCTGCGCTTGCTCGACTCGTAGATGTTGAAGAAGCTGTCTGGTTTTTTCCAGCCATACATTTCAGAAGATGTTGTTCTCTATCTTGGACCAATAAGATCAAGCAAAACCAGAAAATGCCAGTGAGTTGGATATATGGCTCTGAATATTGGTAAACTAATATGCTCGTAAACCAGAAGCTCTGGATGTTGCCCGCAAGAACATAAAGACATGTTTACAGTTACTTTTATTCCAATTTTCCTATTTGTGCCTTAAATTTTCTTTACCTGCACAAAAACATTTTTGTACTATTTAATATGCTTATATGCAGACTCAGGCATGTAAATCAAATATCAGATTCCTACATTAGTGTAGTTGACTCCTCCTTAGAATGTGCCTATCCAGATGTGCATGAATAAGAGTGCTTTTTTTTTTTTTTTTTTTTTTTTTTTTTTTTTTTTTTTTTTTTTTTTTTTTTAAATATTTGGCAAAGCTTCTCCATTCTCTTCACTGTCAGTCAGCGCTGTAAAGGTTGGTGCCAGCGAGCTGGTGCTTCAGGAGTGGTGAAGTAGCAGTGGCACCATATTTGGCCGTGATGCTAGGTGTTGTTTCAGGCTGGTATTTGCTATTGGCTCCTTTTATATAATCACCCATATGACAGAGTACTTGCAGAGAGAGATCAGACAGGACATAGCTGAAGCTAGGCACTGTCACTGACCCTCATAACACGAGATTTGTGCAGGATTTTATGAGTTCTGCATGGATGGAGGATCATACGATACAAGGAAAAGCCAAGGCTGCTGCTCACTGCATTATCTAAAAGGGTAACACTTCATTTATTGAAAGTCGTGCTCACACACAACGTTTTGGGGTGACTATCGCCTCCATTCATCAGGTGTACACTTCTTCAATAAATGTGGTGGTTCACCTTGAAGATATTGCAATGAGCATCCTTTGCTTTTCCTTGTGTTGTTAGTTTATTTGGGCTGGTCAGGGCTCTCCTTGGCCAGCTCCTGGACTATGTTTGGTGAATGTGCCATGTGTTACTAATGGAGGATCATGCAACACATTTTTAATATTCGTGCCAATTTGTGTATTTGTATATCTAATTTTGTCTGTAATTTTAGTAACCAAACCAATACAGCTGTGAGAAATTAATACGTAGTAAGTTGGCTTCACAAATATTTTGCATCTTTTAGGGGTCAGATCAAACATTTGGAATACAAAGTCAGCTATGGGCAGCTTGAACTCTCAAGAGAAAAGAGCCTTTTGGTTTGGGTAATTGGTAGGTATCTCCTTTTATCTTTATCTTTATTTTTATTATTATAAGCTTAATGCCCTGTTTCATTTATATTATTTTTCTCTCCAGGGCAGAAGTTTCCTAAATCACTTGAAATTACTCTAACTGGAACGGTTATATTCAGCTCAGAAAGTCACCCAAATGATCCTGTGGATCCCATTTGTGTTGGGGCAACAGCATATGTAAAGGTAAGCTTACAAAGAGTCCACGTTATACCTAAATTCCACTATTGGCTAGCAAAGGATTCTGGGTTCAGCAAAAGTTGGAAGGATGACAAATTAGTAGATGTTTACAGTTACTGAAGTGATAATATTCATTTGTGATTAAAGGAAAAGTATGGTAAAAAAAAAACCCACATTTAATTATGTTGATTACTAATTTTATTAAATGCATTTTATTATTAATTAAAAAAAATAAATAAATAAAATTATCTGTAAAGAAGTGCTGTACAGCACTTCTGTCTTCATTCTTTGCCAGTGACTCTACGGTGTCCGGAGTCTCCAGATTCCTCCTAAGATGCGCAGCCTTCTCTAGCCATGCTGTTAATGAAGCCTCCCATATATGTCACATGGGAGAGCATGCACGTCATCAAGGGAGGATGCGTTGATCATGTGCACACTTTCCCATGTGACATAGGAAATGCCGGTGCGAGGCTTCATTATCAGCATGGCTGAAGAAGGCTGTGCATCTTAGGAGGAATCTGGAGACTCCGGACGCCAAAGAGTCGCTGGCAGAGAATGCAGATGGAGTCTACAACACAGAAGTGCTGTACAGCACTTCTTTACAGGTAACAATTTTATTTATTTTTTTTTTTTTAATTAATAATAAAATGCATTTAATAAAAGTTAGTAATTAACATAATTTTTTATTTTGGCAATAGTGTTCCTTTAAGGACAATGCCATAAATAAATATATGCGAGGTTGGTGACTGTTTACCTAACATCCTAGCATCCATTTGCCTAAATTCCTAGTTATGCTTACTATAACATAAGCCTCATTGTGTGTATTTGTTTTTCTCAAGCTTTCCTTTAGGATTCATGACTACAGTCTTACTGGATGTTATGCAGACCAACAGACTATGCAGGTGTTTTCATCAGCAAAGCCCAAAATTCTTACATGTAAGTTCAAATTTATGTGAGAGTAAATATGCATTATTTTTCCTTTCATATACATTTTATAAATCATTCCGGAGAGATATTTGTGTATGATAGGTGGGTTCATGTTAGATCATACCTATAGCCAGTATAAAGCTCTGGGCTTTGTGATTTATAGTGTATGTTTATTTTCTGCATTTTTCAATATATAGTTGCTATTATTTTTTTTTTACTTTAACAAAAGCCACTCCTTTCTATATCTTCTGCAGCAGATTGGTTGGAATACTTGATTGACAGGGTCAGCACCTTGTTCATGTGCAGTCTCCTAGAGATGTTGTCCACCTGCAGGTTGCTGGTTGTTTTTGTAGTTTGAGTTTAGGCACCTGTCAGTCATCTGGACTGAAGCAGGAAATAGGTGAAATGAAAGTTACTTCTGTTAAAAAGTAACTATAGATTGTGAATTCTATGGAGCCAAGACCTCCATCCTCTTGCTTCAGTCATGTCCTGGCACTTAAAGTGATGTATATTCTTGACTTTTATGCTTGTAATTTACTTAATTTGTTCTTTAAGCACACTGCATGCATTTTTATTTGGAAGCAACTTCAGTTCAGACAAAACATTGTTTTATCTGAGGCCATTATATATTACTAGTGTTGGTCTTGCATGTTACTGCCTAATGAAAATTCATCATGATTAAATGATGAAAAAGAGGTAATGAAAGTGAACCATCTTCCAACTGACTGTGTTCTCTTTTTAAAAAGAGCTGATGCAACTCTTCAGTGGAGATTTTCAAGAACAAAAATGAGAGTAATGTGTGAGACTGCTCAGTAAGAGAAATGGGTCAGCTGTTGAACTGTTTAATGATTCTCTGTTCTAGTGATACTGACAGGATTGTGATTCTCTTTTTCCACAAACCCACCATTTTCCCTGCTAGCGCCCACCCTCTAAAATATTGCTAGAGCATTAGCAAAGCTGGTCACGCATAACTCTTAGTGCTAGTAGTGCTGCACTACACCTTTGCAAGTAAGCTGTGCCAGAGTTGTGACTGACAGGTTTAGGATTTTTACAAACCCGCTGGATCACTAGCTAGCAATCACTTTCTAAAACAGCGGCTCTCAACCTGTGCGGCAAGACCCCTTTGGGGGTCAAACAATGCTTTTGCAGGGGTCGCCTACACAATTGGAGCACGCCACTCCTCTATCCATCTAAACGTGGTCCACTAACATACAGATACATCTGGCATGATCTTGTCATAGCAGGGGTCGTGGCTAAAGGTAGGTTGAGAATCTCTGCTCTAAAATACTGCCAAAATATTTGTAAAACTGGTCACGCACACCTCTTAGCACTAGTAGCCCTGTACCTGTGCAAGTAACCTGTGTCAGAGTTGTTTATCCGTTAGATGAGTATTGATTATATTTATATTTAATTTGTATACTGCAAGTATATGTAACATCCAGGTAACGTTGACTTTATTTTTCCATTTCAGCACGAGAGCTTATTTCTTCCAACTATTACATATGGAATTCCAAAGCTCCAGCACCAGTCATGTACAGACCATTTTTTGCATAAGTCAACTGCCGATTTACCTTTTAGATTTCATAGGAGGAAAACTAGAAAAGCAACAAAACATGTATTTTTGTCCACTGTCATATACTACTCTGAGTACCAATAAATAATCAAAGTGCTTTCTGGTTAATTGAAGAGTGTTTGTGTCCCGTTCTGCTTTTCAGTTCCTTGTATATACTGGACTACGCTTTATTACAATAAAACACAAGACCATCCCTCCAACACTTTGTTCAAGGTGACATTAAAGTGCTACTTTTAGTTTAAATGTTTCTTCACTTAAATTCTCTCCTCTGTCAGGAAAACTGTAGGACCCGTAACACAAGAAAAAGAACATTACTAATTGTATTATCATAGGAATTATTCTAAAATACCGTATTCAAAGTAAAAATTCCTGATTTGTGGTGTTTTTCTGTTTGCAGCCGTCTTGGATAAGTTGGGCTTTCTTAGGCACTTCATGAATGTGTATCTGTAAAGTTCCATAGAAAATAATGGGATAGGCCGAGGGTTTGTTAACTTAACACTAAAACATGGCTGCAGCCATCAAAGATGAAAAACAAATACAAAATAATGAATTTAACCTCATAAATAAAATTTGTAGAAGTGTAGTGCAGGAATAACTGCCATTCCAGACCACATGGGATTTTTTATTTATTGTTGCGTTACTGGTTTTTAAGGCTACTCGCTCTGTGTTCTTTCCCTTATTTTAGCTAAAGTATCCTCCTGTGCTCAGATGCTAACAGGACTTGTGCTGAATCATGCACAGCACCTACAACTTGTGAAAGTGCCATGTCCAGAAGGAAGAAGTGTTCAGTACTGAAAATAGACAGAAAAGTAATTAGTGGTTACATTAAATACAGCAAGTTCATGCATGTAGAAATTTACACTTCAAGGATATCTACATATTTTCTTAGTGTTTGGAAATTTAAAAAATAAGGTACACCCCACCTCTTGTTAATAAAGATGTTTTTTTATGATGTCTTTTCCCAGTATGCCAGTAAGTGGAATCTATTTATTGCATTTCTACACATTTGTCAGTCAAAGAATAATATGAAATACTTTTACTAAACTGGAATATATTGCATCCAATATTTACTTAAACATTCTGTATTTTATAGGGTATTCTATGGACCATCAAAACAAACCAATGAATGTTTGCAGAAATTTATAAAGGGTTCCTATTCAAGAAATGACCCAGTCAATCTTTTAGATAATTCATAAAAGAAATTGCTCCGACATCAATGTAATGTTTTTCTTTGCTTGATTCTTTGTGGAACTGGATACCATATTTACATCTCAGTGGTTCCCAGACCACCACTTATAAAATAGGAAGTGTTGGTACACACAATCAATAGCATGGGTGCCAGGAGTTCTTTTTATAGTGGACCTGTCCGGTCCACTTAACAGACTTTTTTTGTAGGGAGATGTCTTAACTGAATGCTAAAAGCATTAAACTTAAGATTGTAGTAAAAGAACCAAACTCCCTGCTTCTTTTCTGCTCCGATGCCCGACTTTAATCTCAAGTCAGGTTGGGTTATTTACATTATACAGTAGCTACTCCAATCAGATCGTGATTTAAGGGATCTGATTGGAGGAACTTTAATGTCGGTCATCCTTTTAGCTCCGCCCAACCTGACTTGAGGTTCAAGTCTGGTATCAGAGCAGAAAAGGAGCAGGGAGTTTGCTTCTTTTACTACAGTTTAAGCTGATTGCTTTTAGCATCCAGCTAAGGCAACTCCCTGCTTCCTACAAAAAAAGTCTGTGAAGTGGACCTGACTGGTTCACTTTAAAACACTTTACTTTTTAAGATACAACATTCACACAATTGATCAGTTGAAAAATAGGTTCAATACTTCAGCAATAACTCTGTTCTGGTTCAGTTACATATTACACTGGGTTAAGCAACCCTTCCTCTTGGTATATTTTTCAACAATCTTACCCTTCTTTCTTATTGCCTCGGATTAGAGGGAGGACTATCACTTGCTACCCTCTGTAAGATACCCATCGCTGCCCCCTGTTGGACTAGTAACTCCTCTGTTTTATACATTTTTATAACAGTTATGAATAATAAATAACATACTGAAAGAACAGACCCTGTCACTGACTGCTTTTGGGATATTATTAAAGGAGAATTAAATGCTTGTCAAGGGGCAATTGACAAGGGGGAGGGGGGATTTACCAATACCAATTTTAAGCTCCAGTGTTGCTCCTGCTCTCTGTACTGTGTGCCAGCATCTTTGTATCTTGACAGCTGCCGCAATCCTCTTCACTTCTGCTTCTTCTCAGTTTCAATAGATAGAGCAAGAGCGGTTTATTGGATTACAACTCAACACTTACAGCTACCAAAGTTAAAGTCTTTAAATACATCCTATGGGGCATATTTACTAATGTTTCCCTGCATGTGCGATATTGGCAATATCGATATCGCCAATATTGAAATTTAGTATGCACTTTCCAACTTTCTTTTTTACTGGTACATCATTTTGCAGGGAGAGGGTAGTGAAAAATCCATTATTCTCTATGGATATGGGGTCTGTGGAATTTTTCCAAGTCCCTGGGGTAATAATTGGCTATATCAATATTGACACTAATGTTCATAATAGCGGTACTGCCACATAGATATTTACTGATAACAATTTTTATCAATATCACTAAATTTTTTTTTTGTAATTCGTAAATGAGGGGAAAGGAAAATGCAGCAGAAAAAAATACGATTTTCTGAGTTTAGTAAATATGACCTGTAGTATTAACCTTGATCATGTTGCAGGTTAGGGCAGTGCAGTGGATCAGTGGTGAGCGCTGCAGCCTTTAAGCTCTGGGTTCAATTCCACCCTGGACTTCATCTGTATGGAGTTTGTATGTTCTCCTCGCACTTATGTGGATTTCCTCCCACAATCCAAAAACATACATCTATGGGGTAATTTAGCAAAGTGCGAACTTACCTCGCGATTCTTCAATCCACCTTGGCAAAATGGTTACGCGCTTGCTTCTCTCCTACACATGGACATCAGTGAATGCTTTAAAGGTACTGGAGTCGGATTCTCCTCACCGAGACTGGAACACCTTTAAAGCATTCGCTGATGTCCGTGTATAGTAGAGAAGCGAGCGCATAACCATTTTGCCGAGGTGAATCGAAGGATCGCAAGGTAAGTTTGCACTTTGCCGAATTACCCCCATGTCTGTCTTTGTGTGCGTGACTGAATAGGGAAACTAGATTGTAAGCTCCACGGTGCAGGGACTAAAGTGAATGGTGAATCTTTGTAATATATCAGTGCTATATAAATGGATAAGTACATACATACAATACATTGGGTGTTTAATGTCCCTTTAATTCTAATAGAGCACCACAATCTATTGGATCTTTTCTATATTATGGAAAGCAGGGATTTCTGTTTTAGAACTAGATGGAAAAAATGTAAACTTTATTTTGGATAATGTTTATGTATGTTATATGTATATTTTCATGTTAAAGTGGCATTATTTTCCTCTTTGTTTTTTTTTTTTTTTTTGGAAATGTACAAATATATCTTTACACTGAATTAACCATAATTTCTACGACTTGGATTTGTTTCTAAATGCTGCAAACATTTTATAAAACCACCTTAACAAGTCCATACTGAAACACTTTGATTTAAAAGTTTATAATACTGCACCGATTAGAATGTTTAATGCACCTGCAGGTGATCGACCACACACAAAGCAAAGTCCTGCCATCTTCTGGAAAATATGCCTTGAAGAGTCGAGGGTTAGTAGTGTGAAATGAAATCCTTTCTAACAGAGATTACAATATGAATGTGTACCTGTATCATCAATACAATATCTTTTTTTTTCATTGCAACTTAAGTGTTTCAAATTATCAACATTAATTTTAGTGCTGACTTGTATTATGAACATTGATGTTAATGGGGGTTCAGGAAAAATTAATGTTGAGACCAGGAAATGTGCTTTGAGCTCATTTAGTATTGATATTCTTGCAGAAAGTGCATGTATAGTAATATACTTTTTTTTTTTTCCCCTGTGGAGCCTTTTTAAAGTTTCACTCATTTTAGGAGACTGTTAGACTTCAGATGCCAATTCTGGAATGGCATATCTTATGACAAATTTACCAGCTGTGATTTCCTACTCTTACGGATTTCTCTTAGTGACAGAGTTAATTTAAAAACGCAGCTAGTTGGCGTCACTACTATCAGATCCACTGGGTTCCACACATTTTTTAATCAAAATGCATTGAGTAGCTCAAATGCCATGAAACAAAAACTTCAAACCTAATTCTGTATGGGGTCCTCTTCCTTTACCTCACACAGTCAGTCCCAACGGTTTGATGCCATTTTCAGGCACCTCTTCTCTGTTATGCAATGTTAAAAACGACCATTTTTGCCCATTGTTGTTCTCACCCTGCTGAAATGCTTTTCATTTTCTTCTGAAATCTGTCATTTTGAGATACATTTTTGAAGACAAAGTCTGTTTCCCTAGTTTGGTAGATGACCTGTTTAATGTTCTCCCTATGTCTGGGAACTCCTTAGTGTAATTAGCGACCTTTGAACTCTGCAGCTAATCCTGAGCTAGTTTGTATTCCTTACCCATCTTTAAGGCTAGACCTTTCTTTTCTTTGGACTCCACTGCCACAATTAAAGAAGAAACAGCTGCATTTCAAAGGGATTCCAATTCTAGACGCTTAATCGTGATTGACAAGTTCTTATGCTAAGCTATACAAAAATAAGAGAGTCCTTTCTTGAGTTAAAACTTCAATCATTTTCTAAAAAATTATCTCAATATGGGCTTTATTAATTTTCTTTAATAACTATTCTTTGCATATATTTCCTTTAAAAGATGCTTTGAGGCTTAGCATGTCTAAGAGCTTCTTTGAAGGACTGAATAGTGTCTAATGTTTCATTTGCGCTAGGAGATATTGGTTGTACAATGAAACATGTATGTTGGGTGACAGTCGAAGTAAGCCTTCAGTTTTTCTAGAAAGAGGAAGAGCTTGAAAACACCTAATAAGACAGGTGTATTGACAAAATGTAAAACAATGATTTGATGAGGGAAGCAAACTTGCTACAAGATAACTTGTATTTCTATGTTGATGAATTCAGAAACAGTTTTGCCTACCTTTCTTTAAAATTCTCAGTTATTTCTTTTAATTAAGTCACAACCACAGTAAGGTGAGTAATTATCCTCACATTTTTAATTGATTGTGTGGATTCAGATTTTTCACACCTACTTGCAGCACAAAGTGGAATATTTCTAAAAGGTTGAAATGGATGGACACTAGGAAAGTGGAAATTTCTCTACTTATCTACATCTCCTTTATTTTAAAAAACTGCAAATTTGAAATAGCGTCCTTTTTTTTTTTTCTGCTGTAATTTTTCAATCTCAACTAACAGGTATTTTACCATCTTTTTTTTCAATTTAGTTTTGCTGTAAACTGTATTTTTTCTTATCTAGTATAAACCGTAACACTACAGGATAGCTTACAAGAAGTAAAAATTAAAACATTTTCAAAATAGCATGTGCTTGAATTCTACCCAAATTCCTTTTTTTTTTTTTTCATTCTCTTTTATAAGTAGTCAAAAAATCCAAAAGAAAATTCAAGCATAATAATTAAGTCTTACTGTAAAAAAAATATGTAACTGTGAATTGGGAGCATCATTTAAAATCTAATCCATGTTTTTGATCCTCTTACCAATTGTGATCAAGGTCCACAAAGCTCTTAAAGTGCACCTTTAACTATTTTTTGATTTATTTATTTGGCTATGAGGTGGTACCCGGACACTTTAATATAGCAGGTGGTGTGCATGGATATCTGATTTTATATATAAAATCTCCAGGTGAACTGTACTCCATACAAAAAAACATTGCTAGAGTGCTGCATACAATAATGCATATAAAGATTTTGAATAAAGCGCACTCCTCAAGTATTCTCAAAAATATGTTTTAATAGAGAGATGTAATGTTTTGGTTCAGGTTCTTGGATCTTCCTCAACACACTTAGATTGTAAGCTCCTTGGGGCAGGAACCTCCATCCTCTTGTGTCAATCACAACCTAGCACTTAATTTGATGTATCCTTGCGATATTTCACTTGTATTGTTTAATGCACTTTTCCCTTGTCTGTATTGTACTTGTATCGCTGAATTGGACAGCGCTGCGTAAATTTGTGGCACTTTATAAATAAAATTATCCATCCATCCATACATACATACATGTTTCTTACATATACATGTTGTTGCTTAACCTGGAGGGAGTGTTGCATTTCCTCAGATGACAAAATGAAGGTACCTTTGTTTAAAAACATTCCATTCTGATATAGTGCTCCTCTCTCTACAGAAAGGAAACTAGACAGGAATGACTGACTCAGTCCATAATATGGATATTGATGGTCCCACTGACTTTCACTATACCCACTATATTTAATTAATTCATTGGGATTTTTTTTTTCTTTTAACATTCGCAAAATATGAGAAGTATCCATCTTCTGTTAAGAACTATAACACTGTAAAATAAATGTTATATGTAAAGTAAACCTTCCTACAGTAGATTCATTGATTCATCCTTATCCATAAAATACATGCGGTATCCACGTTTGGAACTGAAATCATTTTTGAACATTGCAAACATTGTAAAACACCCCTTTAATAAGACATTTGCTGATTTCCCCTGGATCACCTCATCACCTGTGCCACCAAAGCCCGTTCTCTCACCAATGCACTGAAAATGTTGGTGGTTTATCTCTGCCACACAGATATCAACACCTCATTTTAAGCTCCTTCTGTGGTTTCTTATTCAGATGTACAGTGTGAGCCATTTACAACTTTTATTTCAAGTTCTGGATCCATAACACACTAGGGAAATTTTATAAAAGCCAAAAAGTTTTTTGACCGCTTAATGCTAGAGAAACAGTGTTTATTTTGGTATGCTGATTTGACTACTATAAAAACACATTTATTGTCATGTCAAAAGTAACTCTTTGATGCATTTTGTTTACATGGAAAAATTGGTTTTGATCGTGTAAAAAGTCAATGGAACGCTTTATAACTATCCTCTATTGTCTATCATACCCACACACACACATAGTAAGGCAGAAGATGCAGCACTCAATATAGAGGTGAATTGTACAATGTAGCATTTATAGATCCAATAAAAACATCACAGATGCAATATCTGCACAAAATATATAAATTCTCTACACTATGCAAAACTAATTCAAAGTGTCATATAATATATAGAAAAGAACTCATTTGAAGGTATATTACAAATAATAAAAATTCTTTTGTGTTACTATACATTTGTCTTAGTCCTAAAAAAATAGTACAGAGTACATCTCAACATGATTTAAACCATAAGGTATACCAGTCTTTGGGGCATATACAGACATGCATATGTGTATATGTATATACAGTATATATATGTAAGAGAAAGCCAATGTAGCTATGATGGAAGTGCCAGGTGTTACCTGATAACTGGCATAATCATGCATGGTCAACCTTAGAAGCATTATCTTACACAGTATTTGTAAATTGAAGTGGCCAACACAGCAGAATATCATATGATGTGGTGTTTGCTAATTCAGTGCTTTCTGATTCTCTCCTACAGACTGTATAATATAATGTCATCTTCATTTATCTCCAATTACTGATTTCTCCAGTGGTGTACATACCTCAGTATGGTCTCAGAGCAAAATCTGCACCAAGCTCCACTCCCACACCATTACAGGAAATTACCTGTATCCAGCACTTAGGGAAAGGCAGTTTCTGTCCCATCTCATGAGGATGTAGCACCTCCCTCCCCTGCGTCCATGGTATGTACTCCATGCATTTTTGCCTTTGAGCTATATGGTGCTTTGTCATACATCTTCTCTAAAATTACATTCTTGTTACAAGTTTTTCCCAAACATTTGTTTTCTGAAATTAGGCATGGTATGATAAAAGAGATCAGCTGCATAAAACCCTTCTACAGAAAAATAAAAATATGACTGCCATCTGCAATATTCTGGACTACAAACAAATGAAAATATTTTTGAATGCAGTATTGTTTTAAAGAAAAATTCCCATTTGGATCTTAATAACAGGAAAATTGTCTGACTTAAAGTGCATCAACACACCATTGTTTTCATGAGTGCAGCCTGGTGAACTATTGGGGGTTATTCACTAAATTCCAAATTGTTGCATATAGGTGTGAATTCGCCAGATAAAGAAAGTCGCAATAGGCTGCTATTGTCGCAGTCGCGTCTTTATAATGAGAATATTGCCGCAGTCGCGACTTCATTGTGGAAAAATCGTTGCAGTCTTAACATTAAAAAATTGTCACGACTTTATAGTGGGGAAATTGTAGCGGATTTACTATGGGAATCCGGTTTAGTGAATAACCCCCATAGAATGCAGACACAAGTGCAAAGGCAGGAAATGATACTTTTAAATAGAATTTTATGCAAATGGCATATTTTCGGGTACAAAAAATGTGCAGCACTGTTACTTGTCTCAAAAATGAAATAGAATATTTTTTTGTAAACAAATCCCTTTAAAGGATCAGTAATACCAGCATGAGGAAAGGTCCAATGTGTATTTGTATCTCTCTTTGCTGATTGCAGACACCTTTAATATGTTGCACAAAACATACAAACATGGAAATGTGACAGACTAAAATAAAATTATTTTAAAATAAAACATCATGCCAGTGCCTAACATCATTTCTGCGTAGTTCCATAAACTACATTCAATTTTGTATTACCTAACAGTCTTTTTAACAGGTCATCATGGGCTTCAGCATGATCAGTTGTAATGACCAGATATTTTGAAGCGAAGATTGGATTTTAAATGTTTTGAACGTTAAAACACCATGTTTTATTTTTATATGAATCGTCATAATCTGAATTACACTGAAATGTCATTAACAACATCATCAGTAACAAGAAGAACTTGTACAGTGTTGCTTAAACAGTTAAGATTAGATGTCCTTCACACTGTGTCATTGACCTTGCATTTAAAAAAAGGAAAGAAAATATGTCAGCTAAACTGTTTAAAGACAAAAGAGGGTCAATAAAAGAGTGTTAATAAACAATCCCTGGATTTAAAAGACTTTCTCTCCCCCTGGAGATTACATTTTAAATTCCAACAAATCAGATTTAGCAGTTGCTGAAAGTGAAATTGATCCATCTTTCATGCAAACTTTTGCAATACTTTCCTGTACTGACATCATTTAGATAGTTAGCTGTATTAGCAGATTAGGAGCTATTGTACATGACTGCTGAAAGCAAAAGAAGGCAAAAAGCTAAACACGAGATAAATTTGGAACCTTTTAACCTGGCTGAAGTGCGTTGGTCCCTGTTATGCAAATACCTTCAATCCTTTTCTAGGTTCAGTGGAAATAATTTTCTTGAATGACAGGTTTATTCAGCAGTGATTCGGTTGGTGATTAATCCCTTCTTTGATCTAGGGTATTTCACTTAACTACCAGTTACCTCGTTCTGACAAAGTGCAACTAAGATTAGGGAGATCACTCAAACACTACTAGGGCGTGGATTTATTCTTCATAACCTTTTTTTTTAGTGAGGGCCAAGAATGTAATCTATTTTCTTCATTCACAGTGCTAAAGTCTGCTAAGTTAGAAAGTCAGTAGAATATGTAATGAAGTTCATTTCTGATTGTATAAAAGTTATGTCTCTGCTACAATTAAATCCAAGCTATCATGCAACATTACCGAATAAATCTTCATACCAAATGAATGTGCTTTCATTTCATGAATTCAAAACAAGTCAGAAAAATAAACGATGTGCATATAATTATTATTCATTCTCACAATACATCGGTGATTCTAAATAATGTGAAAGACACGTTGTCCATGGTTTTTTTTTTTTCATATACCTTTTTATTTATGCAGAACATTAAAAGAAGAAATTTTCAATTCATACATGTGTACAACTGCAGCAGTGTTTGTTCACCTCTATTCCAACAACAACAGGACAAAAAACTTTTTGGACTTTTATATCCCCTTTTGTATTTCATTTTTATAGTTTCTGAATTATTTGATTTTGTTTATTCTGGTTTGTTTTATTTTAGTTGCTGACGGTCACTGAGCTATAGTATCCAGAAAATCAATTCAGCCAAGTCTTGTTTTTTTTTTGTTTGTTTTTTAATTAACTTATCATTCTTTTTCATTACTTACCTTTCTTTCCCTAAAAACCAGAAGACCATTTAAATGGAAATAAGAACAAAGAAGATCTAAACAAAAAGTTGAATTATTCAAAAACTGCGAAAAATTTAAAATGACGACCAGCTGCGAACTGTCTTCCAAAGTAAACAAACCCTTTATATAAGCCAGCATTAGAACATGTAAGAGCATAATATAATTACTGAGCATCGGACTGAAAGGCAGAGATTTAGAGAACCAGTCATAATAAATAAATGAAGGGCAGAGAGGTGGCTCAGTGGTTAGAACTGCTGCCTTGCAGCCCTGGGTTCTGGTTTCGGTTCCATTATGGACTTCTTCTGCATGGGTTTCCTCTGGAGGACTTCGGTTTGCTTCCACAATCCAAAAACATACTACATAAGTTAACTGAAGCCCAACTAGATTGACCCTAGTCCATGTCTATCCACATATGTGTGTGATTGAATATGGAATCTAGATTGTAAGCTCCATGGGGCAGGGACTGAAGTGAATGATCAATCTCTGTAAAAGTACTGTGTAATATATCAGTGCTATATAATATATATATATATATATATATATATATATATATATATATATACTGTATATATACTATATATATATATATATGTATGTAATACAATACAATATAAATAACATGGAGCATATTTACTAAGACCAGTTCCACCACATCAACTGATTTCACCCCATTTTGCTTTCAATATTTTGTTTCCCTGAACTTTTCAATTTCCCTGATTTACAAAGGATCAATAAAAATGTTTCCCCATCGAAATAAACCATTATCGCTCTATTAACAGGGGCACACTTTGCACTTTGGATTTGCCCTTTTTCTTTCCTTTTTTTCTAAGAAATGTTATTTTTGTATGTTGATCAGCACAAATCTCTCAGTTCATTTGCAGCACAACTGATGTGTTCAGTGGTTGTTGAGTGGTTGACAAGTGAGACAATTTTGTGGATTTCTGAGCAGCATTGACTGATATGGTGAGTATTCACCAAGTAATGGTCTTTATCGCTTCACGCGCATGTACGGTTCAGCACTTCTATTCCCATATGAATAATACCAGTTTGTAATCCAACATGTGATTGCACCAAAAATAGGAGTGGTGCTTGGAAATACAAGTGCTGCCATGGGCTTGGGTCCAGTGGGGAATCGGGTAATTTAATTTTTATCTAAATCTCAAAATCTTTATCAGCAGATTATTTTTTTTTCTATTCATCTCTGGATAAAACAATTAGAACTTGATGTATATTATTTTTGTGTTTCCATGTTGATATGTGTGGTTGTGTGGCTTTATGGAATTATTTACATTTATGTATGAATTCATTCTTTTGTTATGAAAAATACCTAGTAAATACCTCCATCCAGCCCATTTCTAAGAATATTTAATATATATATATAAAACAATGTATTCTATGTATAAATACAGTTTATAAATAAATCACATTTGAAAAGCATTGATGCTTGAGCAATTTTGTTTTATAGAAAGCTTTTCCATCTATAGTATTCATAGACCCCCAGCAGAGATGGGTTTTAGGTTGTCCTCACATGATCTGAGATGAATAAGTCACAATGACGCGTGAACATGAAGGAATAATCTAGGATAACCTTCACTGATGTAGGTCCTGGAGGATTATGTCTGGGAAACCTTGGTTCATAATAAATAGAGAAAGTGTGACCAAATCAGATTGTTCATCATTTTTGCTTCCCAGAATACTTTTTGTTATGATTATTTGTTTATTTTCACAAATTGGATATCTCTTTCCTTGAATCATTTTTCTCAAATCTAAACTTTATATCAATATTCAAGCATTTAATTAATAATGCTTTGTACATGCATAACAATCCAGATTCCTGAACATTAATGGCATAACTAAAGATGTAGTGTATTGCTATTGCTTAACGTAAGGAGGCACATTTTTTGTAATTTTCTGCCAGTGGTATTCATCGTGTGCTGAAATGATTATTCACTTTATTTAGGCACAAATAAACAGATTCGAATTTGGCAAATAAAAGTGGCAAATTGTGAGTAAGCTAAACTGTGAATATGCACAATTGACTTTGCTACCCAATGGGTGAATTAACATGAATTGTCACAAATTCATTTGGCCATGTAAACTTACTTTTGGATTAATTAGCCCTGATTAATCCATAACTGTACTTTCAAATACTCTGTATATGTGGAGGGAATTCACTATGCTTTGTACAGCAAAATTCTACACTCTTCAACTTACAGGTGCTGGGCATTCCATGGCTGCCCAATGAACAGGTCAAATAAAATCATATTCAAAACAGAGGAAGCCTGCACCACACCATATAACTCTCAATCAAACCAAGTATGCTTCACTCAATAGTATTAGAAGATAAGTGACACAAATACAAAAGTGCAATCAATCATTATAAATACCACAATATAATTAGGTACTATGGGTGAATACACTTGTGGTAAATGTGAGAATAACCCCAACCTTTCGAAATAAAACATCTCTCAAAAGTTTACTCTATATTTAAAAACACTTTTGTGTTGCTACAGATAGGCTTTTTCTTCTTTAGTTCACATTTTATGCCGTAGCCACCAGTCATGTGTCTGAAGTCATCAAATACTATGCAGTGATGTCATCACACATATAGTGCTCAATGACATCACCATGTACAAATAATTTTCCAGTACTCTTCCCATGTAGGCTGTTAAAGGAAGTGGAGCCTCTACATTGTGAGTTCAGGCTCCAAATTTAGTTGGATTACTTAAAAAAAAAATACAAACTGATACAATCCAAATCCAAAACACAAATACCGTCAGATTGCTTTGCTTGGATTTATTTATGAACTTCACTGAACCTTGAGAACCTCCCTGAAAGTTTCAAGCCTTAGCTTCAAACCTCAGTGAAAGAATTTAAAATCAGCAAACAACATGTTAAATAAAAATACTTTTGACTTATCAAGTAGTTCTGGATGGGTTCATGTTGTCTGCAAAGCCCTTGTTTCTCTTTTACCTATGATGTAGTCTAAAGGAAGGACATCCATCTTGTTCATGACATAGTCTATGGAAGGCCATTGTCTTCTTTTCCAAAACCTGTCAATTTTTCCTTTGCAACATTGCAAAGATCCACCCCTTTCTCTCTCGCTCCACTGCTTACACCCTCATGCATGCTCTCGTCCTATCCTGCTTTGACTACTGCAATGTTCTTCTATCTGGCCTTCCAGCTTCCCACCTCTCCTCTCTCCAGTCTATTCTAAATTATGCTGCCAGAATTCTCTCCCAAGAAGGGATAGCCTTTCTCCCAATCTCTCTCTGTTCCTTGGCTCTCAGTAAGCAAACAAATCATTTACAGTTTTTTCTTTCTGACATTTAGGGCACTTCACTCCCTACATTTCCTCACTCATATGCCCATACATTCCTAGACATCAGCTGTGCACCTCCATAAGCAACCAGCTTTGCATGCTAGACACCAATACTGCCCTTTCTTGTTTTAAATACTTTTCTCTTTCTGCCCCACACATCTGGAATTCTATGCCTCTTTATCTTCACCAGGTACATTCCCTCTGCACTTTTAAAACCAAACTGAAATCCTACCTTATGGAGCGCTAGCACTGATATTTATCACTGACTGCTATGTATATATTTTATTTAATTCTTAATTAGTTATTTATGTTAAATATTTGTATTTATTGACCAGTGCTTCAGCAAATTGTTACAGCTCTTATTACCCTTCTATCTGTGTATGTAAGTCTTCCTCCCATATAGATTGTAAGCTCTGGGGGCCGGGACCTCCAACTTCTTGTGTCAACCACAACCTAGAACTTAAAGTGATGTATCCTTGTGACATTATACCTGTATTGTATAATGCACTTTTCCCATGTCTGCATCATATTTGTTTTACTAAATTGTACAGCACTGCGTATATTTGTGGCGCTTTATAAATAAAACTATACATATATAAATACAAATGCCTTAGTCCAAGAGGTCATCTACCGCTAACTGCTGCAAAAAAAGAAGAAGAAGAAGAAGAAAACTCTTCTTCAGTGCAATACCCTTTCAGGAGGACTTTTCAGTCAACATGGACCCATCCAGGATGGGTGAGAAATGAAGACAACAGAAAAGGTAAGGGGCAACTTTAATACGTATATAACTTCTATATAAACATCTGTAAAAAAATATGAACCAAAACATGGCCAGGGATTGTAATCCAAACCAATACCAAAACAAAGGGTGTCCGTGCAGATCCCTAGTAATGATGGCACAAGGAGAAGAGATCATGCCCCATGTGAAATTAACCTTAGATTATTGATTATTTATTAGTGTTGGTATGTGTAATTGGTTGTTCCCCATGAGCTGTAGCAAACTATTTTTTATTGTAGGGGCTTCGTTTCTAAAATGTATCTGAAGAACAATGCTTGTTTCAAGTGCAGACATCTATGTGAAACATTAATTCCAGCATTTCTTTAGTGGCTCAGCAGGTGCGCGTATCTGTTTCTGTTTCGGATCAGAGCTGCTATTAAATGTGAAACCATAGACATATTCAGCGTTCCTCTGATGGCGTTCCGGATTCAATTAACTGACTCGGGGAAACTGCGAAGGAAACCAAACCTGACCAGAACAAGATGAAGTACCCAGCCAAATTAAAAGAAATAGCTCCTTTTACACTGTTCTATAACAATACTGATCACAAAGCTTGGAAAGCAAGTTGCTGCTGAATAATTCTTTCAGCACCAGGCAGTGCTCGCTCCACCAGTCAGCACGAAGAGTCAGAGGTTGATCAACTTGCAGAGATTTTTTTTTTTTTGTTAACAAAGAAAGCATTATTAAATTGAGGAGACAGTTTAATTAGCGAAATGTCCGGCATATGCTTTTAAGAACCAAATTTTTTGTTTTCTTTACTTTTATTCATGGCACACCTTTGTTAGATGTGCAATGTTAAATGGATAGTAACACCAACCTATTAAATTGCCCAAATGTATTTATATTTATCTTATTTGGCACTTCTGAACAGTTTCTGCCAGATTTGTATAAAGTGTGATATTTTTATGTAAACAATATCTTAAGCTAAGCTGAAAACAATGGCAGTGAGTGGGAGGGCTGATGTTTTTTTATTTACAAGATCATGGATGTCAGAAATCAACATAGAGATTAGCAAAAATATAAACACTATGACTTTAAATATAAAATCCTTACTGCTGTGTATTGTCATTCTAAAGGTCTCACTTTTTCATCAGCAGTCTCAGTAACACATGAGTACCATTTTAAGATATAAATTCCCTTATGATTACAGCATTAGGTTTAGGAATGGGGAGTGCCATGTTTGAACCACCATATAATTGCCACCAGTTCTGAGTGAGTAACCAAAGGGAAATGTGCAAATGTGGAATTATCTATTTTCCAAATGATAAAAAAGAAAGCGAAACACCTCTCTAAAGACACTGCTAAATCACCTTCATTTAACACACATTTACAGAAGAAGCCATTTGACATATGTGGTCAATGAGCGTCAGGATCCGCAGGTATATTGGCTAAACACGGAATAGCCAAGTGAAGCTGATATTTGCAGAACTGGGTGGTCTACTACTGTGGACCAGGGAATTGCAGCTTGCCAATTCACATATGGACATCCACTGCAGTCATTGTCAAACCACAGTTTCCCTAGAAGATCCAGGAAGATGAAATGTCATTGTCCATAATGTCTAATAAAAGTTGATTATTTTATTAAAACAAAACTGCCTTTGTGAGACCTGCATAAATAAGGTAAAGTTATTTATTTTTTCAAACAGACCAACAAATTAATATATGTATATATTAATTTTAGAAACCCTGCATTAACTGATTTTTTGAGATTAACTCTAGCTAACCTTTAAGTTTTTTCAGCTTCCTGTAGTTTCTAGGGAATCTTCAACCTTGTGTTTCCAGGACTTCCTCATCCAGTCCCTTCTGGGCTGTAAAATAGCACCAAAACTTCATATCAAGGAACTTAACTACCACATGGGGAACCAATGAGTACAAACCAGGGCTGTGCCTACCCATCTGATCCCAAGCTGGAACATACAAGCATAGGTTGAAGCATAGATTAAACAGCAGACTGATTTTAAGAAATAATACTGACGATACTCCAAAGTTGCTGATTGGATGCTGTGGTTTATTAAACCTCTGTAAATGATTGCCCCATGGGACTATAGTGACCAAAAAAATATATGAATAAGTGTATTATTCATATATTATTTTGGTCACTATAGTCCCATTATTCACTATTGTCGCCTAATATCGTTACAAAACAATATCACACTAGGGGATCTCTCCCCTTGTTTTTATTCAATATTTCACCAGCGCATCCACCACGTTCCCATCCACAGATGACTTTGGAGCAGCCTATTGCGACTGTCTTTATCTGGCGAATTCACACCTATACGCAACTTTAGTGAATAACCCCCTTGGATACATTTCTAAAGCTCTAATTACGATTGCATCGTCCTCAATCAACATTCACTACAGTTAACAACGGCAGCAGATTAGAGAAATAGGAATCCTCTCATGAAACATATTTGCATTTTGACAAAAAAAAAAAAGACTGAGTTAGCCGAAGTTTCCAACTCCCTCAAAGTAGAATTTTATTCCAGAAACTTGCAATATCACTTTCTGAAACAAATTAAACACGATACTAATCCTGATACGTGAATACATCAGAAAATAAGTGACCTTAAATCCTTAGAAAAAAAGGAGTCGGTAAAAAGATTCTTCTTGAAAAGGGTAAATAAATCATCTACTTATGTATCGTTCAGGTCTCTGGGTTATTGATTAGACTCTTTCCTTCCTCATCAAATGAGCTACCAGTAGCACCAAAAGAAAATCTCATTTGGATTGGCATAGCACTTGTGAAAATTTTGTCTTTGAAGCGAAAGTCAGGAATTTGTTGCTTTCTGTTTAACTTATCTTTACTGATAGCAGCCATGTTGTTAAACAGACTTCATCCAGTCCCATTGTGTTCTATGGTGCTTTACATAAAGCATATACAGGGGGGGTTATTTACTAAGGTGCAAATTCAACTGTCTAATTCGCAAACAGCGGATTCCCATAGCAAATCCGCAACAATTTTCCCATAATAAAGTCACAACTGCGACAATATTCTCATTATATTGTTCATGAATTTGTAGTGAAGTAATGCATGTATATGCATTCAGTGTAATGCGTGAACATTGCGAGAATTCACCACATTGTAAAAAATAATGATCTTGAAGCTGAAAAAACATTCAATTGTTGTGAAATTATTGCATCTATGAAACAATCTGTATTTTGACAAATATGTCTCTGAACAATGTTGTTTGCATTGTTCTGTAAAGAATATCTGTTATATCAGCTATCAGAGAAATAGGAAAGATTTCCTTAGTTTGTAGCAACATTGCATTAAATGAATGAGCGAAGTGCACACCATCTGAAACCAGTCACTGTGTGAAGCAATCAAAAACATGTTTTGTTTCTTTGTTTTTCAACACTAAAGCACTTTATGGCATTTTAATAGTTTTCATGAGTGGAATAAAAGCTGTGAAATCAAACACATACATACTTAAAACTTTTCAACATGTCAACAATGAATTCATTCTATTTGCCAACATTTTGATCCAAACTCAAAGACATTTCTCAAGTAATTAATGATTCATCTCTGAAAAAAAACGACAAATCCTATGATTCACTCTGAGGTCCTCATTGCTATTTAGGAAGTTACGCCCTTTTTGATTTTTTTTCTTTTAGAAGGGTCTGTATGGTAGAGAGAAGATAGGGTGAACCAAAAAAAAAATCCATGAAAAAAGATGTGTAATTGACCAGTTGCCTGTGGTGATGCTCTGATTTTTTATGTGATGAAAATAGCGGAGGGCTAGCTTTGGTAGGTAAAGTATTCTTTCATTCTTGGTTTATGTCAACATCAACAGGACCGATGTCACAATGTCAAATCAGTCACAAAAGCAACAACCATTTCGCTTTTCATTTAATTTTACAAAACAAGCAACGAATGATTCTCTGTCTAGGTGATTTTTGTTACTACAAAATTGTCAAATCATCTATAGAAAGCTGAATGCGCCACACATTATGTTACTTTTTTGTGTCTGTGCGTGTCCCTTTATTAAATGATACATTATTTTCTTATGATTTAATTTTCAATATTTTCTAACATTTTCAGTTCCATTATTTTTAGCCCTTTACGGCCAAATGTATTGAAGCTGATATAATTACACCTTTTAATTCACAAAAGACATAAATTTGCCTATTTGTGAAAAAGCTTTTTCATGCTGACCTGCTGTTGCTATGACAAGACCGTTTTGAACGCACAGTAGGTGAAATAATGTATATTGCTCAGCAACCCCAACAAATGAATGTTAATTTAACCAGTAAGAAAAAAGGCACAGCATTCTTGATAATAATAATCATCCCCAAAACTCATATAAGGCTGGATGAAAAATTGAAAACTGTTTTTTTTTTTTTTTTTTTAAATGAACAGTTGGAGAAGTCAAACTAGACTACACTGTTGGACAGGAGTACTGAGATAATGTAAATTCTTGACGTGAGACCATCAACCTCTCTACTTTTACAATCACAGCCTCTTTGGTTTAATGGAGAGTTCCATGAAGGCCGTCCATATCCTGAGCTCCTTCCCCTCCATTAGGCATAGTCTTTCCCATATACAGAGTTAATGGCATGTCTGACACAATCTGAGATAGATTAACCCTTCTCTGTAGGATGGATATGCATTCTGCAAAAGTTGAAAGAGAGGAAGGAGATTAAAAAATGAAATTGAATTAACTAACACATTTTATTGGGATCATTGATAAACATAGGCTGCAGCAACAAAGGAATCAGCTTCCCTGATTTCCACACAGTAGACCTAATGTTTCCTGTATGGATTTACTGTATATGATGTACATGAATGTGTACATTAAAGTGGTATAACTGTATTCATACTAGAGTTTTTAATGTGTCTGATCACAAACATATTAGATTGAACGGGAAGTTGTGAATGCCAAAGAAAAATGTGTTTGCATGTGAGTGATTGGTTTATACAGGCCCATTTATTAGGGTGTTCCCCCCCAAACCATTTAAACGGTAAAGGATGTATTGTCCTGTATCTATGTGAAATTTCCAAAAATACGTACTGCTCACTTTGCTTATTCAACAGCCATTGCAGGACACATTGATGCCCCCCTTTGCATTCTTTTGTGGCTAATTAGGTTACTATATTTATCATATTTCAAAGTAAAGAATTGCATAAGCATACCGGTGTGACTATGTGGAATTTTAGATGCTACCTAAAAAGCTTGGGGGAAATGTTGGTTTAAGGCAGAGTCTGGAGATCTCTGGTCATTACATGAAATTTGCGCATTGATGCAGTTGTGCACAGGTGTATGGTTTTCATGTTTCTTACACACATTCACTTAAAGGAGATCTAGAAGTCTGGCAGTAAAGACTACTGTCACATGGGTAGTGTTGGTTGACATCCAATTGCCCTAAAAACCTTAAAGTGGCGATAGCAGTATTTTTGGCATCTTTACACCTGAATATGCATGTTTATGACTATTTCAATAAGCAACATTGTTTGCTACTATTTACTAGAATATGTGTGAAGTGTGTCAAATTTATTTTGGGATGAGAACTCACACTTTGATGAATAACCCATAAGTGTTCAGTTTCTTCCCAGTTACAAAGCCAGATACAGGTAAGAGTGGAAGGGTGGCTTTTACCATGGTATAGCTGGTATGTATTGGAGTGTGGCTTGCTAAACTCAGTGACAGTGATGAGTGAGTGTCCTCTAGCAGTTCTCCTTTTCCTATCTCACCCTCCACATCATGACTAATACTCAGGCTTCATCAACTGGAAACTCTGAACTAGAAATATTGCTGCGGGTAGTGAGCAATATGTTAGGAGTCTTCTGAATATTGCATTGCAAATGTAAATTACATTGATAAAGGATCGCCATACCCAAAACATGTCATGGCATTGCCATGGCAAACACGTCACTGCTACTGATTTGCACTGAAGCACTAGTGTACCACTTTTTCTCTCTACATGATTAAATACTTTTGCATCATCCTGCAACATATTAACATAGTTTATAAGGCCAAACAAAAGACACAATTGCACCACTTTTTCCTATTATCCTGCAATGTTGATCCATAATAAGAGAAATGGTTTCCAGAGGAAGTCATAAAACACATGAGGAAAAAGTCAATTATCCTCAACTTAGGGAAATTCCTTCCCACCTCCAAAATTTGGCAATCAGAATAATTACCCACATCGAGAACCCACTTCCAGTCATCAAAATTTGGCAATCAGAATAATTCCCCGCATCGAGAACCCATCTCCAGTCACCTAGTACTCATAACTTGTAATATTCCTAAATTCAAGAAAGGCATCCAGATCCCTTTTGAACTCTTTTATTAAATCCTTATTTACGTATTTATGTATGAAATTACCATATTGCCATTGGTCAATTATTTTTCACAAAGCCAACTGTAGTTATAAAACAGACTGTTTATTTATAATGCCACATGACCAAAAACATCCCAGATACAAAGCCAAGTCACCAGCCACAAACCAATTGCAAAGTTTTTTAATAAGATATCAAGTGACCAAAATCTCCATCCAGGTTAATTACTATGCCTCAGCCAATTAGTAAGCTTGTCTCAATCCATCAAACCATTTGTTTCAAAAATTTCTTAATGAAATCCATTGCAAATCTGTTGGCTGATACAGTTCAAGTGCAGATCAGTCAGTTATGACTCTGTGGGGAATTAAGAGTCCTGCAATCTTTAAAGATATTTTGTAGATTCTGAAACTTAAACCATGTATCAAACCTGGAACCATTTACGCATCTCACATTGATAGAGACTGTCAATCTAGATATACTGTATATACAGGTGGATTTTGGATGTAAATTAAAAATAGGGCATTGTCTTTTAGGATTTAATAAATTGAGCGGTTCCCTTTCACAATGTTTTTCTTTTCTTTTTATCTATTCTTTTACACTAAAGTTTTAGAATTGGAACCAATGAATCCCATAGCAGATTGCTCTAAAATCCTTTCTTCCTGTACTTATTGGAAAGTCACAAAAGGGAATATCGACATGAAACCATAAATACAACTCTCTTTAATTTTCTCATCAGGTAAATAGCTTAAACATAGTAGGGGTTAATTGCAAGCAAGTTTAATTGTTACCCTTCCACTCTGACAATTTTTCACATGCTTAGCACACTCTGTTGGAGCTAATACTGATAAAATGTTGCTAGAGCTCTCTCACACTCTCTTCATTAAGCTAATGGAACATTTTCTTCTCATTTTCTCAGCAGGGAGACTGTAGGAGTGCAACCTTGTAATTGTTGCTCTTATAATAATTGTAGTTGGTAGGTGTATATGTAATCTTATTGTCTGTGTCATGTAGTAGAGATATTTTCTTGGTTTGTTTGATGTGTATTCATCGGGCAATATTACTCAACAGTAAGCATAGCAGCCGCATGGAGCTCATGTCAAATAATCTAATCATTGCATAAGAAGATGTTGTACAATGACATCATAATAGAACTGGACTCTGAGGGGGGAATTCACCATTGTCCGAAGTAGTGCGAACAGTTCGGGCGACTGCGC